>WNWK01000044.1:755000-1030000 GCA_009830355.1 Cherax destructor
GCTAGCAAACCCACTTCACCCACCGTAGCAAACTTGTGCACTTCACCCACGCTAGCAAACCCACTTCACCCACCGTAGCAAACTTGTGCACTTCACCCACGGTAACAAACCCACTTTACCCACCGTAGCAAACTTGTGCACTTCACCCACGGTAACACACTCGTGCACTTCACCCACGGTAGCAAACCCACTTTACCCACGGTAACACACTCGTGCACTTCACCCACGCTAGCAAAACCCCCTTCACCCACCGTAGCAAACTTGTGCACTTCACCCACGCTAGCAAACCCACTTCACCCACCGTAGCAAACTTGTGCACTTCACCCACGGTAACAAACCCACTTTACCCACCGTAGCAAACTTGTGCACTTCACCCACGGTAACACACTCGTGCACTTCACCCACGGTAGCAAACCCACTTTACCCACGGTAACACACTCGTGCACTTCACCCACGCTAGCAAACCCACTTCACCCACCGTAGCAAACTTGTGCACTTCACCCACGCTAGCAAACCCACTTCCCACCGTAGCAAACTTGTGCACT
Organism: Cherax destructor; assembly: GCA_009830355.1. Classification (NCBI taxonomy): domain Eukaryota; kingdom Metazoa; phylum Arthropoda; class Malacostraca; order Decapoda; family Parastacidae; genus Cherax; species Cherax destructor. The sequence goes on from WNWK01000044.1 coordinate 755,546, forward strand.
TCACCCACGCTAGCAAACCCACTTCACCCACCGTAGCAAACTTGTGCACTTCACCCACGCTAGAAACCCACTTCACCCACCGTAGCAAACTTGTGCACTTCACCCACGGTAACAAACCCACTTTACCCACCGTAGCAAACTTGTGCACTTCACCCACGGTAACACACTCGTGCACTTCACCCACGGTAGCAAACCCACTTCACCCACGGTAACACACTAGTGCACTTCACCCACGCTAGCAAACCCACTTCACCCACCGTAGCAAACTTGTGCACTTCACCACGCTAGCAAACCACTTCACCCACCGTAGCAAACTTGTGCACTTCACCCACGGTAACAAACCCACTTTACCCACCGTAGCAAACTTGTGCACTTCACCCACGGTAACACACTCGTGCACTTCACCCACGGTAGCAAACCCACTTTACCCACGTTAACACACTCGTGCACTTCACCCACGCTAGCAAACCCACTTCACCCACCGTAGCAAACTTGTGCACTTCACCCACGCTAGCAAACCCACTTCACCCACCGTAGCAAACTTGTGCACTTCACCCACGGTAACAAACCCACTTTACCCACCGTAGCAAACTTGTGCACTTCACCCACGGTAACACACTCGTGCACTTCACCCACGCTAGCAAACCCACTTCACCCACCGTAGCAAACTTGTGCACTTCACCCACGGTAACAAACCCACTTTACCCACCGTAGCAAACTTGTGCACTTCACCCACGGTAACATACTTCACCCACGGTAACATACTTCACCCACGGTAACAAACTTCACCCACGGTAACATACTTCACCCACGGTAACATACTTCACCCACGGTAACATACTTCACCCACGGTAACATACTTCACCCACGGTAACATACTTCACCCACGGTAACATACTTCACCCACGGTAACATACTTCACCCACGGTAACATACTTCACCCACGGTAACATACTTCACCCACGGTAACATACTTCACCCACGGTAACATACTTCACCCACGGTAACATACTTCACCCACGGTAACAAACTTCACCCACGGTAACAAACTTCACCCACGGTAACAAACTTCACCCACGGTAACAAACTTCACCCACGGTAACAAACCCACTTTACCCACCGTAGCAAACTTGTGCACTTCACCCACGGTAACACACTCGTGCACTTCACCCACGCTAGCAAACCCACTTCACCCACCGTAGCAAACTTGTGCACTTCACCCACGCTAGCAAACCCACTTCACCCACCGTAGCAAACTTGTGCACTTCACCCACGGTAGCAAACCCACTTTACCCACCGTAGCAAACTTGTGCCTTCACCCACGGTAACACACTCGTGCACTTCACCCACGGTAGCAAACCCACTTTACCCACGGTAACACACTCGTGCACTTCACCCACGCTAGAAACCCACTTCACCCACCGTAGCAAACTTGTGCACTTCACCCAGCTAGCAAACCCACTTTACCCACCGTAGCAAACTTGTGCACTTCACCCACGCTAGCAAACCCACTTCACCCACCGTAGCAAACTTGTGCACTTCACCCACGCTAGCAAACCCACTTCACCCACCGTAGCAAACTTGTGCACTTCACCCACGGTAACAAACCCACTTTACCCACCGTAGCAAACTTGTGCACTTCACCCACGGTAACACACTCGTGCACTTCACCCACGGTAGCAAACCCACTTTACCCACGGTAACACACTCGTGCACTTCACCCACGCTAGCAAACCCACTTCACCCACCGTAGCAAACTTGTGCACTTCACCCACGCTAGCAAACCCACTTCACCCACCGTAGCAAACTTGTGCACTTCACCCACGGTAACAAACCCACTTTACCCACCGTAGCAAACTTGTGCACTTCACCCACGGTAACACACTCGTGCACTTCACCCACGGTAGCAAACCCACTTTACCCACGGTAACACACTCGTGCACTTCACCCACGCTAGCAAACCCACTTCACCCACCGTAGCAAACTTGTGCACTTCACCCACGCTAGCAAACCCACTTCACCCACCGTAGCAAACTTGTGCACTTCACCCACGGTAACAAACCACTTTACCCACCGTAGCAAACTTGTCACTTCACCCACGGTAACACACTCGTGCACTTCACCCACGCTAGAACCCACTTCACCCACCGTAGCAAACTTGTGCACTTCACCCACGGTAACAAACCCACTTTACCCACCGTAGCAAACTTGTGCACTTCACCCACGGTAACATACTTCACCCACGGTAACATACTTCACCCACGGTAACAAACTTCACCCACGGTCATACCACATAACATTCACCCACGGTAACATACTTCACCCACGGTAACATACTTCACCCACGGTAACATACTTCACCCACGGTAACATACTTCACCCACGGTAACATACTTCACCCACGGTAACATACTTCACCCACGGTAACATACTTCACCCACGGTAACATACTTCACCCACGGTAACATACTTCACCCACGGTAACAAACTTCACCCACGGTAACAAACTTCACCCACGGTAACAAACTTCACCCACGGTAACAAACTTCACCCACGGTAACAAACTTCACCCACGGTAACAAACTTCACCCACGGTAACATACTTCACCCACGGTAACATACTTCACCCACGGTAACATACTTCACCCACGGTAACATACTTCACCCACGGTAACATACTTCACCCATACTCGCGCTCTGTCCAGCAACTTTTCTCGGTAGTTTTTGCCCCAAACTTTCCTTTAAATGTTCCTGTACAAGCGCATGCGAGCCCTGACAAGTTCTAATATATATATAACACATGGAAATGCCACTCAAACATTATAAATAACAAGTTTTCCCACCATAAAGGGTTTCCAGAGTCTTTCTACTCCCGGCCATGGGCCAGGCTCATCGCCTCTTGGGGGACTCTTGATCCAAGGAATAAGTCTAACCTCTAGTTGGATAAAATTTGATTACATTCCATAAGAGATTCAGGGGCCCAAGACTGTTCAACAGCTTCCCACCAGCCATAAGGGGAATTACCAATAGGCCTCTGGCTGTCTTCAAGAGGGAGCTGGACATACCTAAAGTCAGTACCGGATCAACCAGGCTGTGGTTCGTACGTTGGACTACGTGCGGCTAGCAGTAACAGCCTCGTTGATCAGGCCCTGATCCACCAAGAGGCCTGGTCATGGACCGGGCCGCGGGGGCGTTGACCCCCGGAATACCCTCCAGGTAGACTAATAAACACAGTCAACTGTAATAAACAAACATGATGGGGGAAAAAATCAATGAACGTTAGACAGCAAATTCCACGCTATAAATTGTTAAAGTTAGGCACATTTTTGAAGAGAAGCTTAAAAGAATGATAGATTAATTAAAACTAATGACCCCAAAGTACCTTCTCAACTTTAGGGTCGACTCCGATTTTAAACCTAATTTACCCGATTTCATATAATTTGTCTGAGCTGTTGAATTATACCCAGAGTACAGTAAAAAGAGTTCTCACCTACACGCTCATTTGGGACTTGTCCAAATTTCGTAATTAATATTCTTGTAGTTGTCGCAATTTAGCTAACTAATGTTTACGACTCGAGTTAAGTATACAGTATTAACCTTGTGAGGTGAAGGGCTTTTTCAGAAAGTCTTATCAGGGCCAGTAGATGACATCCTCTGCAACTTAAGTGACATACACAAGGTGTCACCCTCAGGCTCCAGCGAATTACTCGTATTGGACTTCAAGAGGCTGGTATGAGGGGACTATTAAATTATTGAACCGTTATGTATGTATACACCTCACATAACTCACCACAGTGCAATCAATGCATTCCCGTCTCCTCTCTTGCAAGAGTATGTGCATTGTGGGTTGTGTATCCCTCGGGGTATCTAAATAAATATGTATTTCTATAAGTACATGTACAAGGTATACAGACCATAGCTGACATCAGTGACATACTACTATATACAAAGCACCTTGTTATGCAGAGCATTTCCGCAAATTACATTAATTTTGTCCCAGGGTGCGACCCACACCAGTCGACTAACACCCAGGTACCCATTATTACTAATGGGTGAACATGGGCAACCGGTGTAAGGAAACACGCCTAATGTTTCAACCCTCGCCGGGAATCTAACCACGGACCCTCAGCGTGTGAAGCAAGAGCTTTGCCTACCAGGCCAGGCTGAGAGTTTAAATTAATCAATAATTTAGGAATTAAAACATCCTTGACTGGTGGTGCAAAAGTTGGCTGCAGCTTTAATAACCCTCATGAAGTTAATATACTTTAAACCAATCGACCGTCAGTTTCATGGCAAACTCCACTCTAGGATAGGTGGAGACTTGTTTACTCTGTATACAAGTTTAAGGTAATACTTGAAGGTCTGTCCTTACACAAGGACAACGTGTATACCTGTGGCAGTCAAGATCACAAAAGAAATAGTTGTCAAGATCAAATTTAAGCTGTAAAAAAAAACTTAATAGTAGCGACTGGTGTTTTGTTATAGATGTCCAGGTAGATGTGTGGGGCTTCAGTCTCTGTAAACTTTTAAGGGGCACCTAAGTTCCCCAGTCTTCTAATAACATGTTCATTTTTCCACTATAATCTACCTTGTCCATAATTACTATCACATTTGCTTTGTTTGGTAAGGTGAAGTCCAGGATCTTTCCTTAATTCATGGTATAACTTAACAAATCTTTGATAACAATTGTTCTTGTAGAGGTGTGAGCAAAGCTCAGAAAAATAAACGTGTTATTACAAGACTGGGGAACTTACGTGCCCCTTAAATGTTTCAGAGATAACTCCACGAATCTCGTAATACGGCAATGACAAAGAGAAGCTTACATTGAGGGGGAATTAATTTATAACATTTTTTTTTTTTTATATTTCGCAAGTTTGTGACGGAACCCACTAGAAGTAACAGCCTGCTTGACCTGGTTATGATAAAAACTGTATTGAAAATTAAAGTCATGTAGTCTGCATAATAAATTCTATTTTCAAAGCACTAATTTTTAACATTTGCCTATACAGTGTATTAATCTTGAAATTCACAAATTTTTTAAACTTATCTTTGATTATCACAGGACTGGCAATAATGAACTAATTTAATGTTATCAGCCTTTATAAAAGCAATTTACATAATAAGTGACACCTACATCCTTTGGTAGTGAAGAGAGAGAGAGATAGACTCGCTTATTTATAGTTGCAGGGGTCGAATCCGCTCCTGGCCCCAAAGTGGCCAGGATCCCTTCGCATATTTCAATGTGTGCTTAATTCTATTCTTAAAGTGCCTTCGAAATACTCAAATCTAATGTCTCTCTTAAGCAAAGTCAATTAGTTCCCACGAAAATCGTTACTATCTCATTTTCTCAAGTCCCCCCAAGAGTGAGAGAAATTTAATGGGTATATTCTAAACACTAATGTTACACCAGTCCAGTGTATTCTTCTAGCCTCTAACCTAGCCCGAGGCGGGTTATTTCTGAATAAATACAAGTTTATTTCAACCTGATATACTTTTTATACAGAAATGGGTGACACTTGAGTGCATGTTGAAAGCCTATAGTTATGCAGAGCATTTGGGGCATTGTTTCAGACAGGTATTGGGCCTTTTTTATGGTGCTTTGAAGCCAGACTGCTCTTAGCGGCCAGGCTCGTCCACATACAAATGCAATTACAAATCTATTTCAAAATTACTGTACAAAACATAAAATAATCTGAAGGCCTATTGGATAAGAGATGCATAGTATTTGCATAGTATTTCGGGCAATAGTCATAACCCGATTGATCTGGCACTTGCAAGAAATAGTTATCATTCTGCATAATAGTACCGCAAAATACTGTACTTGCAAAAAATAAATACAAACAATCTCATACAAGGCAGTCATACGGCTGGCAGATAAGCATCAAATTCATGGGGGAGCGTTAAGCCCGTAGGGGTCAGAGCCGGGGGGAGGGATGGAAGTCATTTTGGTTCAATCCAAGGAGGGGGAGCAGAGGTCCGATTTCTTAGATCAAAAACCCCTCAGCATACCTTTGATATACCTTTGAAGAGTTTCGAGAGTATCTACTCTCTGAGCCCGGCCATGGACCAGGCTCGTCTGGTGCTTGCCTGGTCAACCAGGCTGTTGCTGCTGGAGGCCCGCTGCCCCACATATCCATCACAGCCTGGTTGATCTGGCACCTGGTGAAGATATTTGTCCAGTTTCCTCTTGAAGGCTTCTACACTGGTTCCAGCCGTGTTTCGGATATCTTCTGGTAAGATGTTGAATAGTCTGGGACCCCGGATGTTAATACAGTGCTCCCGTATTGTCCCCACCGCACCCCTGCTCCTCACTGGGTTTATTTTACACTTTCTCCCATATCTCTCACTCCAGTATGTTGTTATGGCAGTGTGCAGATTTGGGACCAGGCCCTCAAGTACTTTCCATGTATATATTATCATGTATTTTCTCTCCTCCGCTCCAATGAGTACATGTTCAAGACTTGAAGGCGTTCCCAATAATTTAGATGTTTCAATGGCTCAATGTGAGCCGTAAACGATCTCTGGATTTGTTCCAGCTCTGCTATTTCTCCTGCCCTGAACGGGGCCCTCAGCACTGAGCAGTATTCTAAGTGAGGGAGCACTAGCGATTTGAATAGTGTCACCATCGGCATTATTTCCCTTGTTTTGAAAGTTCTCAATACCCACCCCGTCATCTTCCTGGCTGTTGTGATCTTTGTCTTGTTATGGTCTTTAAACGACAGATCAGCAGACATAATTATTCCCAAGTCCTTTACGTGTTCCTTTCCTTCTATGTGGTGACCCTCTTGCGTTTTGTATATAGTGTTCCTTTTGAGTTCTTCATTTTTCCATACCTAAGCAGCTGAAACTTATCACCATTGAACGTCATGTTGTTCTCCACTGCCCATTGGAAGACCTTGCTTATGTCCTCCTGTAATTTTTCAGTGTCCTCTACCGTAGTGACTTTCATGCTTATTTTAGTGTCATCTGCAAATGATGATACAAAAGTGTGCTGGGTGTTTTTATCTATGTCTGCTATGAGGATGAGAAACAGCAGAGGTGCCAGGACAGTGCCTTGGGGCACTGAGCTTTGACCTCGCTGATGCTGGATCTTGCCCTGTTCACTACTACTTTTTGTGTTCTTTGTGTTAGGAACTCAAAATCCATCTGCCTACCTTCCCGTAATGCCTATGGCCCTCATTTTGTGCGCTATCACTCCATGATCGCATTTGTCAAACGCCTTTGCAAAATCTGTGTAAATCACATCTGCGTTTTGGTCGTCCTCCAATGCCTCCGTAATTCTGTCATAATGGTTCAGCAGCTGTGACAGGCATGATCGACCCGCTCTAAAGCCATGCTGGTTCGGGTTATGTTGGTTGTGCTGGTCCATGAACTTTGTAATTTGCCGTCTCATCACTCTTTCAAAGATTTTTATGATGTGAGAAGTGAGGGCTACTGGTCTGTAATTTTTAGCTAGTGCTCTACTACCTCCCTTGTGCAAAGGAGCTATGTCTGCACTCTTTAAGGCCTCTGGAATTTCACCTAGATCTAAGCTCTTTCTCCACAGAATACTAAGGGCTCTTGCTAATGGTACTTTGCACTGCTTTATGAATAAAGCATTCCATGAATCTGGTCCAGGTGCTGAGTGAGTGGGCATGTTGGCCATTTCTTTTTCGAAATCTATGGGATTTGTACTAATGTCGGTTAGGTGGTCTGCGCAGCCTTCTGCTGGAGTGAAAAATATTTCTGCATTTTCTACCTTGCTGTCATTTAGTGGGTTGCTGAACACTGACTCATACTGTTCTTTTAGCATTTCACTCATTTCCTGTTCATCGTCCGTATACGAATCTCCTCTCAATAATGGTCCAATTCTACAGGTAGTTCTTAGCTTGGATTTTGCATAGGAGTAGAAATATTTTGGGTTTCTTGCAATATCCTGTATGGCTCTTTGTTCCCTTTGTACTTCTTCTGTCAGGTATGACATCTTAAGTAATCAAGTAACTTCCCCTTGAGTAGACGGATGACTTGAAATACAAATTCCCCTGGTGAGCAAGCTAGGATAACACAAGATAACTTGTGTTTACTAAGATCCTTCATAGGACAGTGTTACGATGCTTGTGAAGCTCTCTAAGGACCCCAATGGAAATAAGTCACTGACTTTTCTGGGTTATCCTAGGTAATTTACACATATGATGCTATGTATGATAATTAATGTAACTGTATTTATGTATACCTGTACCTGAATAAACTTCCTTACTCTGGATCTAAAGATTAAAATGACTACCAGTTTCCCTGAGGATGTATAACCATAAGTTATAGATTTATCATTTATTAGTGAACATAATAATATTTAGACTGGTGGTGTCGACCTCATGGATAATGTTATCCAGATGGATATTCAGCTACAGGAGATAACGAGGTCGTATACAGGGGGTGGAAATCTGGTTAGAAGAAAGGGCTAGGCCGCTAGGAGATAGATAGCAAACTGTGGGGACCCAGAACGTCGTGAGTAAAAATATTTTGTATTTCCATCTGAAGCCATTTAAACATTCCACTTCCTCTACCACCCAATCTTTCATAAATTCACAAATAGTATATTGTATTATGTCATATGGTACATAAGGCTTAAAAGATACATTGATGGTACACACAGTATACAGTACACGAGGTTTGAGGGATACACTAAGAACATATAACTGAAAAAATTACACGAGTTGGGGCGCGTACCCAGGGCAACAACAATATAACATAGCGAAATGCAATTATGTTAGTAAACTATTGAAAGAAACGAAAATATGGATTTTTTTAAGGTTGCAGTCTGCAGTTGCATGGAAGGAAATTGTGGTGTTTGATTAAAGAGCTCTGACAGCAAGCACTCACTCAACCAGCTCTACAATAATTACAATCACACCAAGCACATTTTGTTTTTCTCTCTCACACACACAAGAAATTAAAAACCATCATACAAACACAGCCAACAGAACAATGAAATATATTCACAGGTTTAAAAAAAAAAGTACATTCATTATACAAAACACATCAAGCACATTAAAGGACTTGATTATAACCCCGAGTTTTATGAAGCTGTGAGCGTGGTGGATACCAAGGAAACTTGGCTGTAATATTAATTTTGAATGAAGTACAGTGGTGCAGAAGCCCTACAGTATAGTGGTGGTGGCTGACTTCCCGCAAGGAGGTCACATCTCTTGGCAAGAGGCGTTAGGTTGCCTCTTGCTCCTAATTAACTGCATGACTCGACCAAGATCTTCCTCGCATACCCCATGATACACAACCATCCATTAAGAACGACTAATTTTCTTAGATTGTATGCTCACCCCCCCCCCACACACACACAAACATACGGGTGTGTGTGTGTGTGTAGAGAGAGAGAGAGAGAGAGAGAGGTGTGTAGAGAGAGAGAGGTGTGTGTGTGTAGAGAGGGGTGTGTGTGTGTGTGTGTAGAGAGAGAGGTAGGTGTGTGTGGAGAGAGAGGTAGGTGTGTGTGGAGAGAGATAGGTAGGTGTGTGTGTAGGAAGAGAGAGAGAGAGGTGTGGAGAGAGAGAGAGAGAGAGGTGAGAGAGAGAGAGAGAGGGGGAGAGAGAGAGAGGGAGGGGAGAGAGAGAGAGAGAGAGAGAGGAGAGAGAGAGAGAGAGAGGGAGAGAGAGGAGAGGAGAGAGAGAGAGGGGGAGAGAGAGAGGGAGGGAGGGAGGGAGAGAGGGAGGGAGAGAGGAGGAGGGAGAGGAGGGAGGGAGAGAGGGAGGGAGAGAGAGGGAGGGAGAGACAGGGAGAGAGAGAGAGAGAGAGAGAGAGAGAGAGAGAGAGAGAGAGAGAGAGAGAGAGAGAGAGAGAGAGAGAGAGAGAGAGAGAGAGAGAGAGAATGAATCATATGGAAGAATACAAACTCAGCAAATACAAGGGCTTGAGCCACCAGTACAAATTTGTTCCAGTATTCCAATATGATCGGAGACCTTGGGACCATGGAGGAAACGTACAAGGTTCTTCAAAGAACTACATTCCAGACTCTGACACCACTAATAACCCAAAAGCAGCCACTTGCATGCTCCAGCGTCTCAGTGTGACCATCCAGAGGGGTAATGCCTGCTGCATTCTGCATCGGAGTACACAATACTTATACCACACAGCCAGACCCCAGAAAATATAGGTAAGTATAGGTGCCTAGTAAACACTAGGCGTTGCTTCCTCAGAACACCAGGTTTGTGTTAAAGTTGTTTTTATCTCATCCTGCCACATGCACCTGCCCACGAGAGATTTTTAGAATGCTTGACAATTCGCAAACAAGCGAAAATATATACAAACATTGTTTCAGACCAATGTAGGAATCATGGAACCTGCGTACTCTGCATCAAAGAACATACTACTCACATCACAGCCAGATAAAACCATTGCGTACTTTGATACTGAATATGCTGGTTTTTGTCCTGCTCTGGTCTTAGATGTTTGTAAATATTTTCACATTTATGTGGCTTGGTTGATAGCGCACTCTTCTTACATACTGAGTTTCCGTGGTTCGATTCCCGGCACGGGTGGAAACATTGGGTATGTTTCCTTGCATCTGCTGACCCTGTTCACTTAGCAGTAAGTAGGTGCCTGGGTGTTAGTAGACTGTTGTGAGTCGCATCCTGGGGAACAAGATTAAAGGACCCCATGGAAATAAGACTGACTGACTACTGGGTTATCATGGGTGGCTAACCCTCCCCCGGGTTAAAAATCCGAAAAAAATCTTATTTTATCCATGGTTCATGGAAAAATATATATATATATATATATATATATATATATATATATATATATATATATATATATATATAGAAGGCTCAACCCCGTAACCACTCTGCCACGAAGGTTACAATAGAATGATTTTACCAGCACTTCTATCAGTTGTCACCGTCTGTGACCCCCCCCCACAGCTTTCATGGCACATCTATTCTTATACACCTCAAAGCCACAGGGTCTATAAACATTACCTAAGTCGTAATGAGAGACTTAACAGATGAATGAACAAGGATTCGAACTGTAGTCTATGTAAATAGCAGACCCAGAGCAATAGTCATTCAGCCACGAGGGTTCTAATAAACTGATTTTAAAACCAGGATTTCTGTGACTTGGTTTCACCAGCGGCCACCACCTCATTTTTCCCCTGGACAGATATTACTTATTATAGAATATGATCCAAGTTAACTGAAGATTCGCTCTACACCCTCCGACAGTAGCCGACAAAAAAAATATGCAAATTCGGAAAATTAAGGCAGTTTACATCACGTAAATTTTAACATGATTAGAGTGCTTGGTTAGTTATGGTGCAAAGCAAAAAAAAAACTATTACACGAATCATATACACAAGTCTTATTAGTTTTCTTGCAAGGTGGGAGAGTAAGATGATAATATTCTGGCTATATCATTCTCAGAGTGATGGCACCTTTCACTTACCCACCTGTATGTACAGATGGTTGTGCCACTAAGGAACAACCACTTGGTCACAAGCTACTACAGTTTGTGACCCTCGTTAATAACAAGCCTTCCAGCCACTCCAATCTCATTTGTTTGTTAAACTCAATGCACACCAGCGTGTGTATACATTAATTCTTGAAGACTTAATCGCAAGTCCCACTCCTTCCAGCCTTAAAAGTTTAATATTTCTCCATGCACAATTGTGACATGTTTACACTTCTAGTCACACCCAGACATACCAAAATTATTCTCAGAGAACACCAAGAATTCCCTTAAATATTTCAACCTAGCTTAATTCTGCTTCGTTCATTTTCTTAGATTTCCAACAGCAGTTTCAAATGTATTCCCACTCCCTGTAAACTTACAAAAATATTCATATTAAAATTAGTCGTTTAATTGAGTTTAAAGCCTATTGACACATGAGGGCCATAAGTCTGCTTATAATTTAACCACCAATTGAAATTACGTACTTTAATCCCAAATTTGGGAATACTGGGATTAAAGTGACTGAGAATGTGTTATATATAAGTGGTGTGTGTATATGTATGCTTGCAGTGTTGCTCTCAGTGCAACACTACAGAAGACATACAAGAATTACAAAGGCGAGTATTAGGTTAGGCTACACAAGCCTATACAAGCTAGTTAACAAATTAACACTGCACTACAGAAGACATACATAAGAATTATAAAGGCGAGTATTAGGTTAGGTTACACAAGCTAGTTAACAAATTAACACTGGACACGCACTATACAAATTAACTGTAAATGATGAAACAAAACCTACTAAAAGTTTTTCTTGCAACAATTGTTTTAAATCACTGAACTCAATTGTTCTTGTCTTTCCTGACTGGTACGAATTCGTACAACTGCGTGATAATTGAAATTATACATTATTATTGTGTTGGGTTATATTGTTATAGCCTCATAACCATTACTAGGTATGTTAACCATGTGCTTAATGAATACAAAATTTTAAATTGCAAAAACACCTGTAAATTCAACTAGACTAAAGCTTACTTGCTTTTGTTTACAAGTGATTAGCACCCATATAATACTGAGAGACTGTGTAGCATATATCAGTAACACTTTATATGCACTTACTCACCAACACGTCAGTTTGCGTGCCGCCAGCAGTAACAGCCTGGTTGATCAGACCCTGATCCACCACGAGGCCTGGTCTCAGACCGAGCCGCGGGGGCGTTGACCCCCGAAACCCTCTCCAGGTAAACTCCAGGTAAACACAAGGTAGGTGTGTGGGTGTGTACTTACCTGTTTGTGGTTGCAGGGGTCGATTCACAGCTCCTGTGTGTGTGTCCTTATATATATCACAAATATGGCAAGGCACTCATGAAATATTCACGGGGAGGAGGATGGTTGTCAATATTCATTGCGTTAAATGCACGTTCAGCAAGAGTCGTACTGTGCACTCAGTATATCACTCAAAACTTTTATTTTGCCATCAATGTGTACTGGTATCAATCTTGTGATAATACTAATTATCTTGACCGGGTCATCACATCTCAATATTACTGCCACCAACTACCAATACCAAATCTTTCCAGCACAGACTGCACCAGACTACTGGAGTATACCTGGAGAGGGTTTCGGGGGTCAACGCCCCCGCGTCCCGGTCTGTGACCAGGCCTCGCTGTAAATCAGGACCTGATCAACCAGGTTGTTACTGTTGGCCACAAGCAAACTGACGTAAGAACCACAACCCGGCTGGTCAGGTACTGACTTTAGGTATCTGTCCAGTGCCTTCTTGAACACAGCCAGGGGTCTACTGTCATCACCACCACTAAATCTTCCCTGCATAAACAACTATACCAAACTACCACTACCACCACTCAAGTCTTTCCAACACCCTTCCTCCGTATTTAAGGACGATCATCAACCACTTCACGAGGAACAGTGTGGTTCCGTCAGGCAGGTCTTGATCAGCCAGACTTTGGTGCCTGCACTGACTTACACCATGCACCATTAAGCCTGCTCAGGGAAACAGGGGGAGATGACCCCCGAAAATAATAACAGGCAGACATGTAGACCACCACACCTACACCACTTATCACCGCTACAACCACACCCACCACTATACTACCACACCTATCACCATACTACCACCCCCACCATACTACCTACCTGGAGTCTACCTGGAGGGTATTCCAGGAGTCAACGCTCCCGCGGCCCGGTCCACGACAAGACCTCCAGGTGGATCAGGGCCTGATCAACGAGGCTGTTGCTGCTGGCCGCACGCAGTCCAACGTACGAACCACAGCCCGACTAATCCGGCACCGATTTTAGGTATTTGTCCAACTCCCTCTTGAAGACAACCAGGGGTCTACTGGTAATGCCCCTTATGGCTGGTGGGAGGCTGTTGAAACAGTCTTGGGCTCCTGACACTTGTTGCGTTTTCTCTTAGTGTACCAGTGATACCCCTACTTTTCATTGGGGGTATGTTGCATCGCCTGCCAAGTCTTTTGCTTTCGTATGGAGTGATTTCTGTGTGCATACTGGGATCCAGTCCCTCCAGAATCTTCCATGTGTAGATTATGATACATCTCTCTCGCCTGCGCTCCAGGGAGTACAAGTCAAGTGCTTCCAGGCGTTCCCAGTAGTTAAGGAACTTATACTGCACGTATAAGTTCCAACTTATACGTGCAGTAAAGGTTCTCTGTACATTCTCTAGATCTACAATTTCACCTGCCTTGAATGGGGATGTTAATGTACAGCAGTATTCTAGCCTAGAGAGAACAAGTGATTTAAAAAGGATCATCATTGGCTTGGCATCTCTTGTCTTGAATGTTCTCATTATCCATCCTATCAGTTTCCTCGCAGATGTGTCAGCGCAGAGTACAGAGACGACAGGGCACGTCTGAGTGTTCTCCCATTATTACCACCAATATATAAGTTACCAACCAATCTGCGTTTGTGTTATTACCAAATCCATTCAAGAACCCCACACGACAGATGGCTTTCTCAAAGTGTAGTGGAGTTAGGGTTATGTCAGAAATTTGGCATACATTGGTAGGGTTTTGAGGCTCATTCATGAAAAAAATTGTTTGGATTGTCTATCTTTAGACTGATTAGTGGCTCGCTGAACACAGTCATATTGAGATTTCAGTATCTCACTCATTTCTTTGTCATCTGTGTAGGATCCGTCTTGTGTGAGCAGGGGCCCAATACTGGAAGTGGTTTTTGCCTTGTTTTTGGCATATGAAAAGAAATATTTCGAATTCCTTTCAATTTCACTAATCGCTTTTAGCTCCTCTTGTCTCTCCTGGATCCTGTATGAGTCCTTTAACTGTAGCTCAATATTTTCCACTTCCCTGGTTAGCTCTTCCTTCCGTGTATCAGATAGTCCGATATTCTTGACGAGCTCAGTGATTCTTCGTCTTCTCCTGTAGAGGGAGCGTTTCTCTGTCTCCAGTTTACTTCTTTTTTCTTAGAGGAATATGCCTTGAACATACTTCAGCTACCAGGTGGTTGATCTTTTCAAGGCACTGGTTAGGGTCCATGTAATTTAAGATATCTTCCCAACATGTTTCATTTAGGGCATAGTTTACCAGATCCCAGTTGATGTTCTTGTTGTTGAAGTTGAATTTGGTAAAGGTACCCTCATAGCTGTATGCATTTTGCTGATCAGGACTCCTGTGCATGTACGTCTGGACTTCGATTAGATTGTTATCAGAATTTGTTGTTTTTTATATATTTCTTACCAGGTCCTCGTTATTTGTGAAGATAAGGTCTAGTGTGTTCTCTAGTCAGGTTGGCTCCACTATCTGCTGACTTAGGGTGTGTTTGTTACAGAAATTCAGCAGTTCAAGTGTGTCTTTTCATCTGAGCTGCCTCCAGGGATTATTTCTGTTACATTATTTGCTATATTCTTCCATTTTGTATGTCTTAGATTGAAGTCACCAAGCAGCAAGATGTTTGGGGATGGAAGGTTTTCCAGACAGGAGTCAATTTTTGTTAGTTGTTCTTTGAACTGTTGGGAAGTTGTATCTGGTGGCTTATATATACTACCACCCCTATCACCATACTACCACACCCACCACCACCATACTACCACACCCTCCACCACCATACTACCACACTCACCACCATACTACCACACCCACCACCATACTACCACATCCACCACCATACTACCACACCCACCACCATACTACCACACCCACCACCATACTACCACATCCACCACCACCATATTACCACACCCACCACCACCGTACTACCACACCCACCACTATCACACTTCCACCATCCCCCCACTACCACCATCCCCCCAACTACTACCAACCACTAAGAACACTCACAAGGGACACTGAGGATAAACTATTAACATCTGGCACCTCAGAAGTTGGCACCCTCACTGCCGTTCACCAGTGTCACCCTTATCCTCTCTGCATCCTTCGCCTATTTCACCCATTTCCTAATTTTCAAACTTATTAATCACCATATAACGAGGCTAACTAGCCAATTACACTAGGAAATGTTGCTTTTAAATTAGCGCTTGTAGCGTACACGTAACGAAGTGATTAATATTATATATATATATATATGGGTTTCAGGCTTACCTATTGTGACAATTGCAAGTTGAGAAGACAAGAGAGCGAAGAACGTGTAAATATGGAAGGGAGGGGGAAGCGTGAACACGTCCCAGAGCACACGAATACACACACCCTCACTCTTACAAGGCTCACAGCCTACTGACTGGTGCCACTCATGGTTGTGCACTGCTCTTCCAGCTTGCTTGGTGCCATCTATGCCAACCACTCGTTCGACACCCATGTTTTATTTAATGCGAAGCTGAAGAAGTGGTTTTAATGCATGACTGTAATTGTAATGCATGCCTGTCCTTGTAATGCATGTATGTCCTTGCAATGCATGACTTGTAATGCATGTCAAGGACTTCAATGGAAATAAGTCACTGACTTTTTTGGGTTATCCTAGGTTCTCTACACATATGCTGCTATGTATGATAATCTACATAACTGTATTAGTGTGTACCTGAATAAACTTACTGTCTTTGTAATGCATGCCTGTAATACATGCCTATAGTTGTAATGCATGTCTGCCCTTGTAATGCATGTCTGCCCTTGTAATGCATGTCTGCCCTTGTAATGCATGTCTGGCCCTGTACGTACACTAATCTTAATTTTTGAAGTGGTGGAGTGGTAAGCCAGTGGAAGGCCTCGGTCAGATGACCAAAAGCTCCAGCTGTGGGTCATCATATAACTAAGACCCGCGTCAGGAAACACTTGTCCTGTTTCCTGACCAATCTTCCCTAACCTAAAATTGTGATGTCATTAATATTAGTAATACCCAGTAGGGATCACTCAACACCTGGGAATGCGAGGTTATCAGGTCTGATCCAGGGAAGGGAAGTGATGTTTCGAGTCCTGTCATGTAAATGTGTTTACATATACATTATTCTTTATCAAATGCTAATATACATTAATCAAGAACCCTCCTCCCTCCCCAACACAATGACCTTTTTTACAAGTGGAGCTGAGAGGTCCATTAATGTCATGGAAAAGCAGGAAATATTGTATTTACAGGCCACTACCAAATGATAACGTCGAACAATATGAGAGGATGTGGTAGGGTGAGGTTGAATGGGGGTGAGGTGAGGATGTCTGGGGTGGGGGTTAAGATGGCTGGGTGTAGGGTTAAGATAGATGGGGTGGGGTTATAATGGCTGGGTATAGGGTTAAGATGTCTGGGGGCGAGGTTAAGAAGGCTGGGGTGGGGATAAGATTTGCCACACCATCTTCCTTACGTTCCAACAATCCCCCATTCCCCCCAAAACTGCAAACATCCCCCTCACCCCACCTCTTACACTACATCCTTTCTCGATTCTATCACGTTCGCCCTTACCACACCTCTGCTTTCCCCACTACCACCCCCCTCCATTGCTACCCTCATCACACCATTACACCACAACCATAACATCTCCCTCGCCCCCACCTTAACTACCACGCCCACACCTCCTTTATCACCGAAGGGAACAAGGACAGACTGTTGATGCTGCCCAGAACAGGAGGGGGAGTAAGATGGGAACCTTCACACCCACATGAACACTAGGATATCCTAGTGTTAAGGCGGTGGAATGAGTAGGGTAGAGAATCCTTCTAATGTGTTATGGTGGTAGAATAAGGAAGGTAGAGAGAGTGAAGAAGAGACAGTATTAATACTGTGCTAAGGTGGTGGAAATGTGGAATTAGCAAGATAGTGACGGTATGAAGGACCCAAGAGACTGGCAGTCATCCTGCCGGTTCAGAGAACCGGCAGGATGATAAATTGAGACACTTTTGTAACACTTGGCTATCTTTATTGCGTAAACGTTTTGCCAACCAGTGTTGAACTGAGGAAGCCACTGGTAGGCGAAACGTTTTCACAAAGATACCCAGGTGTTGCAGTCTTTCATCACTACGAGTCAACTACCAGTCGTCTGACTAGCACGAGGCGGGACCAGGAGCTGAAGCTCGGAAAGGAGGTGAAAAACTCAAGAGGGAACACAAACGATGGACAGAAAAGGCAGGATGTGGGAATAATCATCACACATAATATATCACTGGAGCCTAGAGGTACACATATCAACCTCATGAATTCGGTTGTCACTACAAGGATAATATACTTCAAAATACCCATCATGAATCTCGCAAAACGATCCTTCAGATCTCTGCACACGTCATACATCACATCTATTTTTGCAAGTACAGCATCAGCATTCAACCCACAGCCTGATCATGCATGTTCTAAAGCTTGAGAAGGTGCAATGCAATGGTCTGCAATCATACTAGTCCTTTTGATATACCTTTGATGAGTTCCGAGAGTTTTCTACTCCAGGAGCCCGGCCATGGGCCAGGCTCATTGTAACATCAAGCTGATATAATTAACTTACCATCACATTTGCAGCTTCTTGTCTTCTGCAACATCTGTAGAGAAAACAGTTAGGTATTAACAAATTATATAATAGCGATTTGGTTACGTTTATAAAGAAACGAAAAGTGGCCAGGGCAGTCAAACGAGGCTTCTGTGGACAGGTCAAATCAGATTTAAATTATAAAAAGTTGTATAAAAGACAAGATTGAACACTGCAATAGGCCTCCTGGCCCTTGCTAGGCACGTCTGACTCACACCTACTCGGCAGCCTAACTTACAGCTTATTTAAAGCTACTCAAAGTTCTACCCTCAATGACCAGTTTTACCTATTCGGTACATTATATACATACATATATATAATGAGATAAAGAGCAGCACTCAAGTATCCTTACTGTCAACAATATAAATACTCAGTGTTGCACATGTGTCATATTGATGAACATCTCGGTGTTATATACCATTAATATGACAAAAAGTAAGGTTGTTACAGTTCCCAGCATTTTGGGTTCAAGTCGCTAGGAACAAGGAGAGTGTAGGTGAAAGTCTTCGTGAAATTCAAGTTTCTTTGTTAAAATTTGCTGTTCTCATTGACCAGCACACTTGTAAAAAACTCCTTAATTTTTTCCACATTGTATACACACCGAAAGGTGAATATCTCTCAGTGTATATACACCAGAGAGAGAGAAAATGTACAGTGTCCACAAAGTCCTGTTCCGATTTGAAACATTTGACACTATGGTGGAATATATGAACAAGTATTTTCCGTACAAGATAATATAATTATGGACTAGCTGTGATGACCCCTTCTAGTGCCCTCCACACTCATGCTTAAACACTTTTTCTTGTGGTGGGTTGAGAGAGATTACTTTTTAGATTCCAGTAGCTGTCCTTACCTGGAGGGGGTTTCGGGGGTCAAAGCCCCCGTAGCCCAGTCTATGGCCAGGCCTCATGGTGGATTAGGGTCTGATCAACTAGGCTGTTACTGCTGGCCGCATGCGACCCGACGTACGAACCACAGCCCGACTGGTCAGGTACTTACTTTAGGTGCCTGTCCAGTGCCTGCTTGAAGACAGCCAGGGGTCTATTGGTAATCTCCCTTATGTATGCTGGGAGGCAGTTGAACAGTCTTGGGCCCCTGACACTGTGTTGTCTTTTATGGTGGTAGTGGCACCCCTGCTTTTCATTGGGGGAATGTTACACAGTTCTAGAGTAAATAACAGAACAGTCACACCACGTATGTTCGCCAATACGTAGAATAAACTATAGGTACATACATTTTGGCTGAATAGATGAGACCGCCGTGAAGCAGTATAAAATATCTCTCTATTCAGCCATCATATACAGAAAACTGCATTTTCCTATCTGCTAACATTTTGTCGTAAATAAATATTGAAATAGGAAAACTACTTTATGGACAACTGAATCAAAAGCATTTTCGGGCCCCAACACTCCTTTCACGATAACTTGAGAAAGAATTAAAATATTTCATTCACACTAAACGAGTCGAGGACTCGACCATTCAAGGGAACATTATTTTCTAAGTAATTTTTGAAAAACAGTCCCCATCAGGGGAGAGGATTAGATAAATGATGTTCCTTGCACACTGATCCTGGTGATCCCTGACACCAGGACAGTGACCCCCATCTCAGTACTCTGCAAGATATTGCAGCTAGTGAATCTAAAGCCAAGATTATATAGTAACAATAACCCAGGATGTACCTGGAATACCTAAATAACTCATGATGTGGTTATTCACTCTTTACTGATACTTTACCATACATACATAGACAAAAAATTATGTCGACATGAAATAATGAGAGATGTAATATTATTATTATAATCAAAAGACAGAGATTTAATAACAATAGACAATATTCCACCTGTAATGGCTATATTGGTAGTTACACAATAGAAATGGGTTAGGCAAATATTTTTATTAGTGGGTTTGTGTTTGAGAGACCTGCCTAGTATGGGCCAGTAGGCCTGCTGTTCCTCATTTCTTATGTTCTTATAGGCCATGAAATTTTTAGCAAATCGCGAAATGGTTCTCATGAGGCTACTCTATCACCTCCACGTTTACCCCACAAATTCAAACAAAATATATCCTTATAACTATTACGTCAGCCGCTGAATTCAAGTCCACAAATGCTATTATAATGTACGCGTCATTACATAATACCCAAGAATTTTGTTTGTGAATAATGCAGCCAAATTCCACAAGATATTAAGTAACACTGGTGGAGAATTACACACATGAGCAACATCTGGGTATCTTTATTGTAGACGTTTCGCCCACCAGTGGCTTTATCAGCACAAGGACATAATGTCAAGACTGTAGAACTACATACAAAAGATGAGGTAATCAGTCCCCCAGCCTTGGGGTCTTGAAGGCTCTGAAGGGAATGTGTCCACACACACATAGGCAAAATACTAACAAACATGACTATTAACTCTTCATGTATAAGCGAAAACGAGTCATTTCTGACTAGAGTCAAAATGACTCTGGTGTGAATGCTGCCTTTAAACTCAAGGTATTATTATTCAAGAAGCGTTAAGCCCGAAAGGGTAGCATAATACAGCCCCAAGGAAATGGAAGGTAGTCATATTTGATCCAAGGATGGAGTGTGTGGCCCCAATTCCCTGGATCAAGTGGCCTACACTTGCATTAAGGCAACCCACCCCAGCTGGCTAACAAACAGTAACCTGCCCTTTACCTCTATTATAAAATAATTAATAATAATAGCATTCGCCTTAAATAATGACACTAAGTCAGGTATATTAAAAAAAATACCGCAAACTAGTTAACCCACTGGAAAAAACACAGAATTACCTTCGGGGGTAATTATCCCAAGGATATATATACCATTGACAAGAGTATATATAATTTCCTATCCTCGGGGAGGACACACCTCGTTGAAATTATATTGGCTGGTTTGCTAGGTTTAAAGCCTATCGACTTCACAAGAGTTCGGCAAAATACCGAGAACTCGCAATTTTGCATTTTTTTTTGGTCTAAAGAGACTGTGTAGACAGTGTAGACATCTATGTGGTACAAGCCACGTGATCTTTCACATGACAATGGACACTCAGTGCTCATAATAATGACAGGAAGACTGCCAACAGCTTCTCAAAAGATTTCTGGAGATATTCAAGAGAGGACAAAGGTGACTGGCAGAGCAATAATCACTAGGTCTCGCAGACTTCAATGGCGCCTTTTTTTGTGATTTCAATGTACCAGTTCCACCATACTGAATTCAATGGTTTCCAAGTATACACGTTCACTACAAGGTTAGATTATGAAATAGATTATGATTACATGTTCGCTGGTTAATTGGGTTTAAAGCCTGTACCTAAATAAACTTATTATACTAGTATGTTTATTTTGGTATAGGTACACATACGTAAGTATAATTATCATACATAGTGTAAATTATCCATGATAACCCCAAAAAGTCAAACTGGGGTCCTTATTTCCACTGGGGTCCTTATTGCCACTGGGGTCCTTATTGCCACTGGGGTCCTTATTGCCACTGGGGTCCTTATTGTCCTTATCTATTCACAACCAATCAAGAGTATTTCAATCTCTAAAACATGGATTTCAATGAAATCAATTTATTCACAACGAGACATACACATCTCGGTGTATCTATCCTTGTATGGGAATACATGTACAGCTATACATTTGTATTTACCTTTTCTTGTGATAGAGGACGTTGGTCCAACCATTTTACTGGCCATTACTGAAAATCCTCCTTCCTAGTCAACCTCGTGAACCCTGTCATGCCAATTCTTAAATATTTATGTGAAGCAATTTTGTGTGCGTGCGTGTGTGCCTTTGTCAAATGTCTATTTGTGGCTGTCAAATGAGCTTTTTTATTTGCATTTGATGGTGTTAAGTCTTAATTCTTGTAGTGCCATACCTTTACGACCTACTAACCTACCTCCCACACACACACAATCACGAAAATACATAAATAAAAAGTCACAGTACCGAACAATACATAACCAGTACATAGGAGAAATAAAATTATGACGACGTTTCGGTACGACTTGGACCGAAACGTCGTCGTAAATTTCTCCTATGCTTGGATTACTTGTGTAAGGACAGAAACCAGGTATAGACTAGACTCTGAAGCCTCGATGACAACTAGAAATGTGGAGGACTAATGTGATGTAACTCTACAATGATATACACATACCTACTCTTATACAGTAATTAATCAAATAGTTATAATTATAAGCATAATTTTTAAAGTGGTGGAGTTGTAAGCCAGTGGAAGGCCTCAGTCAGGTGACGAAAAGCTCCAGGTGTGGGTCATCATATAACTAAGACCCGCGTCAGGAAACACTTGTCCTGTTTCCTGACAAACATTACCTAACCTAACCTGACCTCGACAATGAGGAGAGAAACAAACATGGGAGTCTGGAAGCAGCCACTATTCATTTCACATAACTTGTCAGGAACTTAAATGGAGTATCATTTAGGGCATACATAAGCTAGTCTCGGGATATACAGCGTTAGAATGAATCCTGCCCCTGAATAAGCATGGATCAGGGGTTGTTAACCGGGGGGGGGATGTAGTATGTATAACCCTTAGGGATATGGGAGCCAAATAATGGGGGTATGGGAACCAAATAATGGGGTATGTGACTCGATCTCTGAACTTAAGAAAAACTTATTAGATTAGAATAAACTATCACCTGTCCTGTTGCTAGCTTTTGAAATCATACTGATGCCTAATATCATACTGATGCCTAATATCATACTGGTTCCTAATATCATACTGGTGCCTAATATCATACTGGTGCCTAATAGGACTGGTGGTGAGGATTTCCACAGCCTAGTGACGGGAGTATGGGGGGGACATATTGCACAATCCACCGAGGGTCTGTAATCGTACAAAAATTAAGAACCCTGGAACTAGATACACTTCGGTTGCTACAAGATTCAGTAGAGGCGTAGCAGTAATCCATATTATTATAATCATAACGAAGCTCTAAACTCCACGGTGACTCAGTGATTGAAACTGTGCAGAGCGCGTCGGCCTAAGTTGACAATGCTGTTAAATATTTAGTGTTGAAGGTATGAAGGTAAACAGTAGGGCCATTCACAAGTCATCATATGGAAACTAATATCTAAATTTCTTCAATAAAAAATGGTAAATTAGGATAATACACAGCCCAAACCTAATTCAAACCTTCCAAAAAGACTAAAATTTTAAGTCAGTTTTATGTAAGCTTAGCATAACAATGTTCAACAATAGTTTTAGGGCACACAGTTGTTATAGGCACATAAAATAACAATAAGATGATTTAACCTAGGATAACCAACAAGCCCAAGAGGCTAGGAGCCATCAAGTGACTGAGGGTGAAGGGGCGAGAGGCAAAGATCAAGAGTGCACCAGCGAGTACTGGACATACGCCAGAGAAAAGGTGAGCAAACTACTGTGCGAGTTAGATACCTCGAAGGCAATGGAATCCGACATCTCTGTGGTTGCTAAGAGATGTCCAGGATGCTGGAGGACATCCTAGTCTCCCCCACACACAGAGATGTCCAGGATGCTGGAGGACATCCTAGTCTCCCCCACACACAGAGATGTCCAGGATGCTGGAGGACATCCTAGTCTCCCTCACACACAGAGATGTCCAGGATGCTGGAGGACATCGTAGTCTCCCCCACACACAGAGATGTCCAGGATGCTGGAGGACATCCTAGTCTCCCCCACACACAGAGATGTCCAGGATGCTGGAGGACATCCTAGTCTCCCCACACAGAGATGTCCAGGATGCTGGAGGACATCCTAGTCTCCCCCACACACAGAGATGTCCAGGATGCTGGAGGACATCCTAGTCTCCCCCACACACAGAGATGTCCAGGATGCTGGAGGACATCCTAGTCTCCCCCACACACAGATGTCCAGGATGCTGGAGGACATCCTAGTCTTCCCCACAGAGATGTCCAGGATGCTGGAGGACATCCTAGTCTCCCCCACACACAGAGATGTCCAGGATGCTGGAGGACATCCTAGTCTCCCCCACACACAGAGATGTCCAGGATGCTGGAGGACATCCTAGTCTCCCCCACACACAGAGATGTCCAGGATGCTGGAGGACATCCTAGTCTTCCCCACACACAGAGATGTCCAGGATGCTGGAGGACATCCTAGTCTTCCCCACACACAGAGATGTCCAGGAGACTCCAGATGGTATCCCATCTTCCTCACGTGTTGTGTAAACGTTCCTGGTCACCTCGTCATGGTGTAATACATTGCTCTTGACGCCACAACTCAACACTGGTCCATGTGCAGCTCGGTCAAGGTTATTATCGTACATGTGTACCCGACTGACATTTCTACTCCTTCCGTCCTCAACATTCTAGTGTTTATGCAACACACGCAACACAGCTCGCATCATTGTCAATGTAGGGGTCAAATATCTGCTCCCTTCCTGACCCCATATATGAAATATATTATTGTGATGTGTGAGGTTTTGATATTTGTAGCGCCTGATATATGTATTGTGGAGTGTCACAAACATGTATACTCACCTATTTGTGGTTGCAGGGGTCGATTCTCGGATCCTGTACTCACCTAGTTGTACTCAGCTAATTGTGGTTGCAGGGGTCGAGACTCAGCTCCTGGCCCCGTACTCACCTAGTTGTGGTTGCAGGGGTCGAGACTCAGCTCCTGGCCCCGTACTCACCTAGTTGTGGTGCAGGGGTCGAGACATAGCTCCTGGCCCCGCCTCTTCACTGGCCGCTACTAGGTCACTCTCCCTGCGCCATGAGCTTTATCATACCTCTTCTTAAAGCTGTGTATGGAACCTGCCTCCACTACATCGTGTGTGTGTAAAAGCGTGTAATTTTATGATATCGTGCATGCTATTCCATTTATATTCAGTAAGTTTGTAGTGGGATCGATCACAGTTTGAGACACACCACATATGTGGGTTTGTTAGGAAAATTCTTTAGTCTCTAAGTGGTCAGGAAGCGGAACGATCTGGACAGGGAAGTGGTAGATCCATGCACTTAAAAAAATGTATAACAAGGTTCACGATGCCAGGAGTGTGAACCCAGTAGCGTCCAGTAGAAATGCAGGGCCAGGAGCTGAGACCACAAACAGGAGAGGGTATGTTTACGTACGTACGTGTGTGTGTTTATATACACCCACACTATTTCCGTACCCCATTAACCTCGCTAACACACATTACCACAAAATATTACTACACAAAAAAATGGAATGGCCTTGATGGAGAAGTATACATACACAGCTTTACATATAGGTACGATAGTGCCCACGAGGCAAGGTGTTACTGAAGCCGGCCACGGTGGGGCCAGGAGCTGTGAGTAGCCTACAACCACGGCCAGGCGGGTGCCCCCCCCCCACACAAACCAACACTAGTAGAGACTAGCGAAGAGGCGGGGCCAGGAGCTGTGACTAGCCTACAACCAGGGCCAGGCGAGTGCCCACACACACAAACCAACACTAGAGGCGGAGCCAGGAGAGTGCCTTGACCCCTCCCTCAAACATAACCTGGCAACCACATATATACAAAAAAAATTATTTAGACTTAGAATTTAACACAACTAAATAATATTCTAGGTTAAGACACTTTACCTAAATGTACTGCCAACTTGTGTAGGAGATAATAAATTGTACAGAATAATATTTGTAGAGTTCTACACGCAGTTTTTGGACCTGATATGAAAAAGTTGAGCATATTGAAGTAGATAAGGGGCTCGTGACCCAAGGAATCAAGAGCTACCTTGAATTAAACCTGATTACATCCCGTTTCCCCAGGCATTGTACGACCCCTACGGGTTTAGCACTCCCCCCATTAAAATAAAAATAATACTTATCGAAAATGCCTGACCTATATTTTCGTGGTTTCTCATCCTCAGATACTTGTAACAAAGTTCACCATAACTAAATCTTCTATACAGGAAGTCCTCGCTTAACGTCGTCGACAGGTTCTTGGAAAAAGCGACTTTAAGAGAAACGACGTTTAACGAAACCAATTTTACCACAGGCTAATTCATATAAACATCAGGGGTGCACAGTGCACCTTTAGCATTCATTGTAACAGGGTTAAATCAAGGAATACATATAGAGGACCCCAGCAGGGGGGTCGAAATAGAGGACCCCAGCAGGGGGGTCAAAATATACAGAGGACCCCAGCAGAGGGGTCAAAATATACAGAGGACCCAGCAGAGGGGTCAAAATATACAGAGGACCCCAGCAGAGGGGTCAAATACAGAGGACCCAAGGTAAATACAGAGGACCCAGCAGAGGGGTCAAAATATACAGAGGACCCCAGCAGAGGGGTCAAAATATACAGAGGACCCCAGCAGAGGGGTCAAAATATACAGAGGACCCCAGCAGAGGGGTCAAAATATACAGAGGACCCAGCAGAGGGGTCAAAATATACAGAGGACCCCAGCAGAGGGGTCAAAATATACAGAGGACCCCAGCAGAGGGGTCAAAATATACAGAGGAACCCAGCAGAGGGGTCGAAATATACAGAGGAACCCAGCAGAGGGGTCGAAATATACAGAGGAACCCAGCAGAGGGGTCGAAATATACAGAGGAACCCAGCAGAGGGGTCGAAATATACAGAGGAACCCAGCAGAGGGGTCGAAATATACAGAGGAACCCAGCAGAGGGGTCAAATTATAGAGGACTCCAGCAGAGGGGTCGAAATATACAAACCCATTAATTTTCCGAGTTTTTGTCTCCATGTGGGCTTCTTATTGAGCACAGAACTTCAGTAAATATCCACACCAAGTTAAGGTAAACCGTCACACAGTCTCAGACTCAACAATGAAAATGTAAAATAGCATTTCTTCTTTTTTGTCCTTTTAGGTATGTACTTATAGCCTAGCAACGATACCCCCCCCCCACACACACACACACCTTCCCACCAGCAACATTTCAATAGGTTAATAACTCAGTAAAGTTTATTGACTTGCGTGTTAGTGTTCATTTACATTAGTTTCTCCCAAACGTTTATACTATTCACTTTAAAGTTTATAATTCTTTACATTCTTTATTATGGGATAATTTAGTGTTTACGGACTTTATAGTCCATGCTTCTTAATTCATGGATTCATTTTTTTATACAACGTCTGTTTAAAACCTATCAATTGAACGAATGGCACTGATTTGGCTTTTATACACAACATACCCGTAAGTTTTGTTCTATTTGCGGGTTATTTGTGTATTGTTCCAGCCACGGTATTGTGCCCTTTTACTGGATGGAAAAATAGGTACCAATGCAGTATATTGCGATCCTTTATTGGCTTAGCTTCGCCCAAATAGTGGACTTTATCAAGTCACAAACAGATCTACCTGAGGTTAGGTAAGGTTGGTCAGGAAACAGGACAAGTGTTTCCTGACGCGGGTCTTAGATGATGACCCACAGCTGGAGCTTTAGGTCATCTGACCGAGGCCTTCCACTGGCTTACCCCTTTACCACTTTAAAAATTATGATTTTAATCTACCTGAGCAGAGTACAAGAGTGTATATATAAGGAGCATTGTGATGTGGAGAGTACGGTGGAGTATGTTGAGAAGGTTGGATTTGACGACCTGCGCTCACCATGAATATTAGGCTAGGTTTTCTTTTATTGGTTGTATGCCCTTTCCCAGCACTTATCAAATGCTCTCATCTTCACAACACTCGTGACCTGACCTGACCTTCCCATCTTTTCTCTTTACCTGTCTTCAGTATCTCCGAGTTTCCCATCTTTTGACTTCCCTGACTTCCTTATTACCCTAGTAGCACTTCTCTGTGTTGGATGATCTTACTTGCTTCTCCAGTCTCTTAATATGTAATTTACCCTTATTACTATTATTACTTTCTGTAGTAGTTGTAATTCTATTACAACTACTACATACATTACAATTCTATTACAACTACTACATACATTACTACCTTCCCCTCCCTCTCTCTCTCCTCTCTTGTACCTTGATGGTTCTTGATGGACCGAAACGACATCTAAGTTTTCACTCAGTTGTTTGTGACTTATTTTTTTACCATTTTCATTTTTCGGTTCGAGTCCTGTCTCGCCTTTCACTGATCTGTACGTGACACTTATCCAAATTATGACCTGTGACCCGTCAGGAATATATATGATCCGTTTTGGGTGTTTTTCTACTCTCGCGGCTCAGCCCAGGACCTGTCTGACCAGGTTGCTGTTATCCTGGCATGTCAACCCACCTAGGCACCACAGCCTGGTTGAACCGGCACACCACACAGTAGTGATCTAATTTCCCTTTGAAAACTTCTTCACTTGTTCCAGCAATATTTCTTATATATGCTGGCAGTAGGTTTAAAGTCTTGGACCACGGATGCTGATACAGTGTTTTCATATTGTGCCCATAGCTCCCCTTCTTTTCCTATGCATCTCTCACTCCAGTGAGGTTATGTTTCACTCCACTACGTTGTTATCTAAGCTATAAAAATATTTATTTTACCACAAATAGGCAAACTATTAACAAAAAAAAACCTCGAGCAGCCGCCTAGCAAAGCGATGGCTGACCAGGAAGAACAATACCAGAAAACTCTGAAATCTGCATATATCCTTAGTGGTGTGAGAATAGAGGGAATTATATCACGTTAAACTAAAGCAACACTGTACAGGCCATCATGACACAGTAGAATATATCTCGAACAACCTGATATGCAAATGAGAGGTCCGCTTGGTAGGAGAAGGGTGTTCAATATTATAGCTCACCTGTTGCGGAAACCACGTATAATAATATAATCTTAAGACCTTCACGAGATAATAATTGAAGTAGATAGAGCGAGAGGGTAAATGTCATACACGTCTGGTGAAAGTCACCCAGTCACTACCTGTGGAGGTCGACACAGGTCACTGGACGGTCCAGCAGATCAAGACATGTCACTGGACGTGGTGGGAGGCAAGTCAAGAGAAGGTGACAGGGGTTAAGCTAGGTCAACGGATTATTAATTCAGAGGGTGTGACAAACTGTTTATTCTGGCGCTATATAACAATGAATTTCCTATCAGAAAACATTACGGTAAGTAAGTTTATTTATGTACAGGTACGCAAATACAGTTACGCAAATTATCATACATGGTAACATATATTAATGAAATCACGAAACAAGTGATTTTGAATTATTAACAGAACTGCGGCTGCCCAGGACTCGATCCTGCGTTCCCATGCCCAGCCCTGTGAGAACTGAACAACGTATGCAGTGGATAGTGATGCGTACTTTGTTCAGTTCTCACAGGGCTGGGCATGGGAACGCAGGATCGAGTCCTGGCCAGCCGCAGTTCTGTTAATGATAGTAACACGTGTAAATTACCTAGGATAACCCAGGACCGAAACTTTTTCTAATAAATATATCCCATTGTTTGCTCAAGTGTCATTTTAAACCAATATGTGGGTACCTATTATCAAGGTTTATACCCTGCAAGTACACGTCTTCTGCACCTGCTTATTAACACATTCCCATCACTATAAACATACACTGGTGACATGTTATGGAGGTTTAACTTGACCTTACTTTCTTCTTCTTCCTATGTGCTAACTTTCTCGGCCACTTCTCTATCCCTCCTTTTTTTCCCTCTGCAAAATACGAATGAGGAAAAAATGTTGTATCGGTTGTTGTTGTGGGTAGCCTACGTGACTACATTTAATAGTGGATTATGCGTGTGCGTGTGTGTGCGAGAGACAGACAGAGAGAGACAGAGATGGAGAGAGACAGACAGAGACAGAGAGACAGACAGAGACAGAGAGACAGAGAGACATACAGAGAGACATACAGAGAGAGAGAGACAGAGAGAGAGACAAAGACAGAGACACAGAGAGAGAGACAAAGACAGAGACACAGAGAGACAGAGAGGGAGGTAGGTAGGTTTGGAGATAGATTTGATTTGAGATAGGGTTGCATGTGAGAGATTTAGAGAGGGTGAAGTCAGGATTTAGAGGAAAGTGGGACTGAATTGGATTAAAGAAGAGTTGGGAAAGAATTAAGAGTAGACAGGATTGGAGAAGAGGTTGAGAGAAAAGGGCGGGGGGGGGGTGAAAGAGGATTACCGCCCATCAATTACACTTTAATGTACACTACCTATTAAGAATACCCTAACACAGGGTATAAACTGTGTATATACACTGAGATACACATACCCCTCAGTGTTATGCAATAATCGCGAACGAGCGATGAAAGATGCAAAAATAACCACAGGGGGAGTTGAATAATAGCTGTAGGCCTTTTGTATTGCAATTAACACATCAGAAGCTAGCAATGTTGCAGAAAAAGTAGGAAATTGAGGCAGATTAATTGAGGGAGACGACTATTTGGAGAGAGTAGTTTCCCCTGAGTGAATATACCTGGATTTGCTAATACATTTCTGCAACTCCTGATGATGTTGACTGCAACACGAAAGGCCTAGTGCTATCATTCAACTCTCCCTGTGGTTATTTTGCATACCCCTTGGTCTACATATATCATGTGACCTCCCTCCCCCAGCCGTCTTACCCATGATTATTATTACAATCATAACTAAGCGCTAAACCGCAAGGGTCATACGGTTCCCATGAAAGAACTCTGTTTATACCTCTTCTCCCCCCCCCCAGGGTTCACGAGACAGCCCAAGTCTGATAGCAGTGATTAAGACATGTGCAATAGTTAGGTATCTTTATTATTGAAATGTTTCACCTACACAGTAGGCTTCTTCAGTCAAATACAGAGGCAGCAGGTGTAGTAGTGTAGATTGAAGATGATGTAAATATGAGGTGGTCAGTCCCTCAGCATGGAGAAGACTTCCACACCATGGAGCTGAACTCTTCTCCAGGCTGAGGGACTGACCTTCTCAAATACCATTTCTCCAAGGCTGATTACATCTTCATTACACTACAACATCTGCTGCCTCTGTATCTGACTGAAGAAGTCTACTGTGTAAGTGAAACGTTTCATCAATACAGACACCCAACTGTTGTAGGTGTGTCTTAATTATCAACTTGTCCGTATTTTATACCATTATCAACATACCTGATAGCAGTGTTTTATTCCTAAGTTTACTTAGATACAAGTAAACATAAGTATAATTATCATACATAGTTTAACATACGTGTAAATTACCCACCAGAATAACCCCCCAAAAAGGTCAGAGTGACTTATTTCCCTTGGGGTCCTCGGGGGAATATTTGCACCCAGTCAGGACCTTGTACGAGGCACGGCCTTGTGTGAGGCACGGCCTTGTGTGAGGCACGGCCTTGTGTGAGGCACGGCCTTGTGTGAGGCACGGCCTTGTGTGAGGCACGGCCTTGTGTGAGGCACGGCCTTGTGTGAGGCACGGCCTTGTGTGAGGCACGGCCTTGTGTGAGGCACGGCCTTGTGTGAGGCACGGCCTTGTGTGAGGCACGGCCTTGTGTGAGGCACCTTGTATGAGGCACGACCTTGTATGAGGCACCTTTGTGAGCACGGCCTTGAGGCACGACCTTTGCCTTATGAGGCACGGCCTTGTTGAGGCACGGCCTTGTGTGAGGCACGGCCTTGTGTGAGGCACGGCCTTGTGTGAGGCACGGCCTTGTATGAGGCACGGCCTTGTATGAGGGACGGCCTTGTGTGAGGCACGGCCTTGGGCTGTGAAAGGCAACCTTGTATGAGGCACGACCTTGTATGAGGCACGGCCATGGTAGAGGCACGGCCTTGTGGGTCCGGCTTTTGAGCAGACCTTGTATGAGGCACGGCCTTGTGTGAGGCACGGCCTTGTGTGAGGCACGGCCTTGTGAGGCACGGCCTTGTGTGAGGCACCTTGTATGAGGCACGGCCTTGTGTGAGGCACGGCCTTGTGTGAGGCACGGCCTTGTGTGA
This sequence comes from Cherax destructor, assembly GCA_009830355.1. Lineage (NCBI taxonomy): Eukaryota > Metazoa > Arthropoda > Malacostraca > Decapoda > Parastacidae > Cherax > Cherax destructor. The sequence continues at coordinate 787,728 of WNWK01000044.1, forward strand.
GCACGGCCTTGTTGAGGCACGGCCTTGTGTGAGGCACGGCCTTGTGTGAGGCACCTTGTATGAGGCACGACCTTGTATGAGGCACGGCCTTGTGTGAGGCACGGCCTTGTGTGAGGCACGGCCTTGATGAGGCACGGCTTGTGAGGCACGGCCTTGTGTGAGGCACGGCCTTGTGAGGCACGGCCTTGAGGCACGGCCTTGTATGAGGCACGGCCTTGTATGAGGCACGGCCTTGTGTGAGGCACGGCCTTGTGTGAGGCACGGCCTTGTATGAGGCACGGCCTTGTGTGAGGCAGGACCTTGTGTGAGGCACGGCCTTGTGAGGCACGGCCTTGTGTGAGGCACGGCCTTGTGTGAGGCACGGCCTTGTGTGAGGCACGGCCTTGTATGAGGCACGGCCGCCTCCACTTAGGTTCTGTTGCTAGTCATTATCCTTGAAGTAAAAAAAACCTTCGAGGAGGATATAACGATATGTTATGTGGGTCGTGTTCTTGGTAGCGGGAATGCAGTGATAATGTCTTTGAGGCTTCTTACTTTATTTGTATAAAGGTGTGAGTTCACAGGCTGCGTGTCTGGCCATGGCCCAGGGCCATGCGCCTTGCGAGGGAGAGACGAGTTAGGCCTATTGACTGACTGATGTCTGGGCGCCAAGTGAGGGAGAGGCAGGGTGTCGCAGACTGACGTGGGTATGCCTACAGGCTTGCCCTCTGGCGGAAACTATGGAAACTAGCATGGCACGAAATATGAATTCAGCTGGCAGACAGCAAGGCTGTCTATGCAGACAGCAAGGCTGTCTTCAAGGATGGGGGGGTGATGCTGGTGAAGGGAACTCTTGATCCACGGCACTGGAGTTAACTCCCCCTTTTCAAACTGGATCATCTCTCATTACACTAGCTGTTTATGATCCTGCGAGTTTAGCGCTCCCACACAATAACAAGAAATAAATAAAAGCTGATGTGCCCCCCCCCCTGTTTAGCTCCTCACCCATAACTTATCATAATAACTTATAATAACTAAGTTACGATAACTTAATAATGGAACATGACACACAAGACATATAGGGGATAATTACACAAGTGATTCTATGGTAGTTAATGATAGTGTGATGGACTGATTACATGGTCTTCACATCTCTACTGCCTCTATATGGGTATGGGGTGCATAATAAAGATATTAAACTAACTATACTCGACTCAAAAAGCCTACTATGTAGGTGAAAAGTTTCGCAATAAAGATACCTAACTGCTGTACAGGTGTCTTATCATGAAAGATATCTTGGCTGTATTTACAACAGGATAACCTAATTACCCTTAATGTGACGTGTTTCCACTGGGGGTCTATGTAAAAGATAAAATATTGTGCTGCCACATAACTGACAAAGGTCACAGCAATTAACACAGAAGTGTTTCCTTACATACACATACACACACACACATATATACAACAGGCCTAGTGTATAATTGACATGTGCCTAGGACAAAATGGTAACTAAGAGTCATATTCTTCACAGAAACTGAATAATAACAAAACAGGAACAATACCGTGACTGCAACAATACCGTGACTGGAACAGTACCGTGACTGGAACAGTACCGTGACTGGAACAGTACCGTGACTGGAACAGTACCGTGACTGGAACAGTACCGTGACTGCAACAGTACCGTGACTGCAACAGTACCGTGACTGCAACAGTACCGTGACTGCAACAGTACCGTGACTGCAACAGTACCGTGACTGCAACAGTACCGTGACTGCAACAGTACCGTGACTGCAACAGTACCGTGACCGCAACAGTACCGTGACCGGAACAGTACCGTGACCGGAACAGTACCGTGACCGGAACAGTACCGTGACCGGAACAGTACCGTGACCGGAACAGTACCGTGACCGGAACAGTACCGTGACCGGAACAGTACCGTGACCGGAACAGTACCGTGACCGGAACAGTACCGTGACCGGAACAGTACCGTGACCGGAACAGTACCGTGACCGGAACAGTACCGTGACCGGAACAGTACCGTGACCGGAACAGTACCGTGACCGGAACAGTACCGTGACCGGAACAGTACCGTGACCGGAACAGTACCGTGACCGGAACAGTACCGTGACCGGAACAGTACGTGACCGAACAGTACCGTGACCGGAACAGTACCGTGACCGGAACAGTACCGTGACCGGAACAGTACCGTGACCGGAACAGTACCGTGACCGGAACAGTACCGTGACCGGAACAGTACCGTGACCGGAACAGTACCGTGACCGGAACAGTACCGTGACCGGAACAGTACCGTGACCGGAACAGTACCGTGACCGGAACAGTACCGTGACCGGAACAGTACCGTGACCGGAACAGTACCGTGACCGGAACAGTACCGTGACCGGAACAGTACCGTGACCGGAACAGTACACGTGACCGGAACAGTACCGTGACCGGAACAGTACCGTGACCGGAACAGTACCGTGACCGGAACAGTACCGTGACCGGAACAGTACCGTGACCGGAACAGTACCGTGACCGGAACAGTACCGTGACCGGAACAATACACCTCCTTCGTGGGTTAGTGCGACTAATTAATGGTCCTGGTCGGACCCAAACGTCCTCACAAGTTTCTATCTCCTAAGTCCGGGTTATAACCCCTGTGGTTTAGCGCTTCTATTTGATTATAGGGTTCTGGTGGTCTGGTGGCTAAAGCTCTCGCTTCACACGGCGAGGGCCTGGGTTCGATTCCCAGCCAGGGCAGAAACATTGGGCGTGTTTCTTTACACCTGTTGTCTATGTTCCCCATCAGTAAAATGGGTACCTGGGTGTTAGTCGACTGGTGTGAGTCGCATCCTAGGACACTGACCTAATCTGCCCGAAATGCTCAGCATAACAAGGGACTTTCTATATAGTAGTATGTCACTGATGTCAGCTATGGTCTGTATACCATGTACATGTACTTGTAGTAAATAAAGATATTAATATTAATATTAATTATTAATTAATATATTAATATTAATATTATTAATTATAATAATAATAACTAAGTCCGGGTTATTTGTGTTTGGAATAACATAAAATTCGCATCAAAATCTGGATTTTAGACTTGATCCAACACTACTTACCTTCCTGACGACCATATTGCGTTGTGTAGTCACCATATATTGTTCTTTGTCAAGGTTCATATTAATGTAGACGAGTTTTATCCTGGTGAAACGACCTCCCTCACACCTTCCTTGACACTAAACTGGTGACACGACCTCTCTCACACCTTCCTTGACACTAGACTGGTGACACAACCTTCCTCACACCTTCCTTGACACTAAACTGGTGACACGACCTTCCTCACACCTTCCTTGACACTAAACTGGTGACACGACCTTCCTTGACACTAGACTGGTGACACAACCTTCCTTGACACTAGACTGGTGACACAACCTTCCTCACACCTTCCTTGACACTAAACTGGTGACACAACCTTCCTCACACCTTCCTTGACACTAAACTGGTGACACGACCTTCCTTGACACTAAACTGGTGACACGACCTTCCTTGACACTAGACTGGTGACACGACCTTCCTTGACACTAGACTGGTGACACGACCTTCCTTGACACTAGACTGGTGACACGACCTTCCTTGACACTAGACTGGTGACACGACCTTCCTTGACACTAGACTGGTGACACGACCTTCCTTGACACTAGACTGGTGACACGACCTTCCTTGACACTAGACTGGTGACACGACCTTCCTTGACACTAGACTGGTGACACAACCTTCCTCACACCTTCCTTGACACTAAACTGGTGACACAACCTTCCTCACACTTTCCTTGACACTAAACTGGTGACACGACCTTCCTTGACACTAGACTGGTGACACAACCTTCCTCACACCTTCCTTGACACTAAACTGGTGACACAACCTTCCTCACACCTTCCTTGACACTAGACTGGTGACACGACCTTCCTTGACACTAAACTGGTGACACGACCTTCCTTGACACTAGACTGGTGACACGACCTTCCTCACACCTTCCTTGACACTAGACTGGTGACACGACCTTCCTCACACCTTCCTTGACACTAGACTGGTGACACAACTTTCCTCACACCTTCCTTGACACTAGACTGGTGACACAACCTTCCTTGACACTAGACTGGTGACACAACCTTCCTTGACACTAAACTGGTGACACAACCTTCCTTGACACTAGACTGGTGACACGACCTCCCTCACACCTTCCTTGACACTAGACTGGTGACACAACTTTCCTTGACACTAGACTGGTGACACGACCTCCCTCACACCTTCCTTGACACTAACTAAACTATAGACTTGTGACAACTTACGTCCATCTTATTTTTTTTTTCACTTCTTTTCCAATAATTTAATTATTCTTCATCTACCCACTCCGCATTTTCTTTATATTTCTCTTCCTTACAACTTTCAATTATAATTTTAATCTTCATTTTATTAGTGATATATGTTGGTGTAACATGATGATGGTGTAGAAGCTTCATATAACAAGACATTTATAAATATATTGACTTAAAAAAATGGAATTAACTTTAAGTTTCGCTCAGTAATGCAACTTCAGTTGCCAGCTAATGTATTAAATTATTAATTAATTTCAATAGCAGATCTATAGTTGTGTAAATTTTATTATAATAAAGAAACCCGAATTATTATTATTATCAATATTATTATTATTGTTATTATCATTATTATTATTATTGTTATTATTATCAATATTATTATTATTATCAATAATATAGTTATTATTATTGTTGTTATTTGAAAAAGCAGTAAACCTTTATGGGTCATATACTGCCTGGGGAATGAGAGGAAATCAGGTTTGATGCGAGGAAGAGGAGAACAAGTACAAATCCTTGGATCAAGAGCCCCTCACTAGCAACCAGGAACCTCCCTTGAAGGAAATACAATATTACACAACTTTCTCCATACTAACCTTAATAGTCCTAAATACTTATTATTATTATAGCCACAAAAGAGCGCTAAACCCTTGTGTCAGTCCATTCTTAACTGTATAAAAGATATATATTGATAATATTTAATAATTTTTATTATCTATTGTGAATTAATTAGCTGAGTCACATTGAGCACTTGGAAATGGTAGGCAGTTAGGTTTGATCCGAGGGTGTGGAGGGCTGGTCTGCTTCCTTGAATCAAGAGCCGTTCACCAGCATTAAAGGTGCCATATGACCCTTTTGGGTTTAACGCTTAGTTATGATTATAATGGTCAGCAGCATGACGGAAGTGATCCAGGTTTATCAAGTCTAGATGAGCTGGAATGAGCTAAACTGAGCTGGTGAGTTTATTGTCAATATCACCCATGTGAAGTCCCATTTTTGTTTTCCAACACACTGGCCGTCTACCACCTAGGTCGGGTGACCCAAAAAAGAAACACTTTCACCATCGCTCACACCATCACTGTCTTGCCAGAGGCGCATTGATACGACAGTTCAGATCTCTCTCTGCTTATACATTATTATTATAATCAAAAGAAGCGCTAAACCAAAGCTAATACAACATAGCATCACATAGATCATGGTTGCCACATATTGTAATTGTATTAACCCTTGGGGGATAAAAAAAATCTATCTTAGAAATAATTGAGCATTGTTGTATCCTTAATTAGTTTCCTAATGATTGTATATTACACAAATAACATCCCCCCCTCACAGAAGAAACTTTTTGATGTTTCAGTCTGACTTGAACCATAAATTAGTCACACTAACACACAAAGGTAAGAGAGCCAGTATTCATACTGGCTCTCTTACCTTTATGTGGGGATTATTTGTGTATTGTTCCAGTCACGGCATTGTGCCTTGTGTTCTTTATTCCGTCTGTTGATAATAATTATCATATCTCAATTGATTTTGGAACACTGGAGATCATAGACACGTTTTCATAAACACTTGCCACTCAGATTGTAGATGAAAATCTTATAAACATAGCTGCAAATATGCTGATAATATCAAATACATTATGATGTAAATGGGTGCCCACTTTCATTGCTTAAGGAAGGTATTAAAGAAACTAAAGCCCACAGCATAACAACTTCAAAACATTGTTAAAAGTTATTGAAACTGTGAATTGGGTATAAGTATATACAGTAGTGAATGATAGTCCTGTATTTCACAATCTGCAGACAGAGGATTGACCCTTAACCACTGTGTACTTCAATGACTCATGTGGGTTGAGTGCTTCACTCTGGATATTTTTTTAAGGTTGTCTATAACAGTTGGTGGTTTCTTGGAAATGACATATGTATGATATTTTCAACAGAAAGTTAGACATTCCAACTGAGCTCTTCCATAAGCACACTGCAATGTCTTGTAATTTACTTTTGACAAACTTAGAGTTGATATGATTTTTTCTTGCCATTATCTTTTTTTCTCTCAAAATTTCTTTCTTCCATAAGTTTTTAATATATACAGTGGACCCCCGAGTAACGAGCACCCCGGAAATCGTACAATTATGTAAGTACTATAATATTTAAGTGCTTTTGTAAGTGTATTTTTGGGGTCTGAAATGGACTAACCTACTTGACATTATTTCTTAAGGGAGTAAATTCGTTCGGTAATGGCACTTGAGCAGGCTTCTGGAATGAATTTTGCTCGTTACTCGGGGGTCCACTGTATTAGTTTCTAGTGTCATTACATTAAGAACATATAACACCAACAAGTTAGACAATTAATTTCCAGCTTTGTTGACTTTTATACTTACCTGGGTTGGCACTTTTCCTATAATAAGTTCCAGTCCATTTTCTTAATGACTCTCAGCCTCTTTGGTTAAATAATTTTTTCCTAGGGCTATTGGTAGTTTGGAGGGACATCTAAACTGTCGTAACGGAGCGCCTCTGCAAAGACAGTGATTATGTATGAGTGAGGTGAAAGTGTTGAATGATAATGAAAATTTTTTCTTTCTTTTGGGGTTTTTCTTTCTTTTTGGGTCACCCTTCCTCGGTGGGAAATGGCCAACGTGTTAAAAAAAAATCCTCCACTTTTTATTATTATTCGCAAAGTGCTAAACCCATAAGGATCACTTAGCACTGCATGGCAGAAGTGAGAGAGATGGGAGAGGTGCTGAGGGAAGTTAGAGGTCTGAAGGGAAATTAAAGATGCTGAGAGAAGTTAGAGGTGCTGAGAGAAGTTAGAGGTGCTGAGAGAAGTTAGAGGTGCTGAGGGAAGTTAGAGGTGCTGAGGGAAGTTAGAGGTGCGGAGGGAAGTTCGAGGTGCCGAGGGAAGTTCAAGGTGCCGAGGGAAGTTCGAGGTGCCGAGGGAAGTTCGAGGTGCCGAGGGAAGTTCAAAGTGCCGAGGGAAGTTCGAGGTGCCGAGGGAAGTTCGAGGTGCCGAGGGAAGTTCGAGGTGTTGAGGGAAGTTCAAGGTGCTGAGGGAATTTCAAGGTGCTGAGGGAATTTCAAGGTGCTGAGGGAAGTTCGAGGTGCCGAGGGAAGTTTGAGGTGCTGAGGGAAGTTCGAGGTGCTGAGGGAAGTTCGAGGTGCTGAGGGAAGTTCGAGGTGCTGAGGGAAGTTCGAGGTGCTGAGGGAAGTTCGAGGTGCTGAGGGAAGTTCGAGGTGCTGAGGGAAGTTCGAGGTGCTGAGGGAAGTTCGAGGTGCTGAGGGAAGTTTGAGGTGCTGAGGGAAGTTTGAGGTGCTGAGGGAAGTTCGAGGTGCTGAGGGAAGTTCAAAGTGCTGAGGGAAGTTCAAGGTACTGAAGAAAGTTAGAGGTGCTGAGGGAAGTTCAAGGTGCTGAGGAAAGTTCGAGGTGCTGAGGGAAGTTCGAGGTGCTGAGGGAAGTTCAAGGTGCTGAGGGAAGTTCGAGGTACTGAAGAAAGTTAGAGGTGCTGAGGGAAGTTCAAGGTGCTGAGGAAAGTTAGAGGTGCTGAGGGAAGTTAGAGGTGCTGAGGGAAGTTAGAGGTGCTGAGGGAAGGATGCCCGATGAAAGTATCTTGGTCCCAATTAATGCAGTAAATCAGTGTCACTTAAGAAATCAAGACGACCTGATGCTCCTCACTGAGTCGTGCAGGCTATCTCCCCTATTTTGAAATACAATATTTTTTGGAGTGTCTGCACTCCGAAGGAGGGGTGAAGATATGTTATAGTTTTTGAACTTCAGTATCGGCATGCCTATGGCAAAACAGTGATGGAGTGAGTGATGATGAAAACATTTCTTTTTCAGCTCATCCTTCCTTAGTGAAAAACAGCCGATGTGCTAAAAAAAAAAAAAACCATTCTTTTTCTAGTGTTTCAGCTGTGCCTGAGATCATGCTTTATGCCTCAGGGAATAGTAATGTAACTTTGAATCCTTTCTGACATTTATTTTAAAATAGTATTATTATGTATTTGAAGCATCCTCATTCATTAAAACTACTATATACAAATCATGGTGTATATCAGTTTTATTTCATCCTAACCTCTTATTTACACGTAAACAATAAACTCTTGACTTATTTAATCCTAAATTTAGGTCTCATACACCAGTACCTGAGTCTTCTCCATACATGAAATTTAGTGAAGAAGCGCTGATATAAATACAGTATATGATAGAAAACTATGATATCATTAACCACTTTATTCTGCTTTTTCTATACAAGTGCTCCTCGACTTATGATGGTTTGACTTGCGATACGTTGACTTTACAATGGTGCAAAAGCAATTACAGTGGTACCTTGAGTTACGAGCTTAATTTGTTCCAGATGGCTATTCAAATGCCGATACCGAAGGAATTTTTTCCCCATAAGAAATAATAAAAATTAGATTAATCCATTTCAGACCCCCAAATATACACTTACAAAAGCACCTACAAAAATACACTTACATAATTGTTCGAGTTGGGAGCTGCTCGTAAGTAGAGGTACCACTATATACTTTGGAAGTGAAACCTAATTACCCAGCATGAAGGTGGCAAGTCCGTAACTTGTATTCATTTATTTACTTTTCAATACTGGTGTTTAGTTAGTTATAGAAATTATTTGTTTATTTACTTATTCAGTGACAATAGTTATTCATTTATTTAGCATATCACATTCGCGTTCGATTTATGATGGGCTCGTTGGAACGTAACCCCATCGTAAGTCAAAGAGCACTTATACTTTAAGATTTATGAAAAGAGCTATTAATGAAAAAAATTTTGTTAGCGTATACGTATATCAATCCCACCAATGTGCGGGGTCATACATACTTGTGCTTTCTGACAAGAGGAGACACATCACATCTCAAGGAGAGTTAGCAGAAAATAATTGGCTTTGGTATGCTCAGGGTTGGTTGGAGTTCATATCAAGGATGTGAAGCAGTTAGCACCTCCTCACCAAGAAACATGTCAGTCACCTCACTGGAAAATGCTGGCCTGGCATATACTGTATTCTAAATATACACACCTAGAAGATTTGCTACAGAGAATGATCAGTAACAGAAATTTAAGTTTGACAAATTAATTAAAAGTAATACAGTTCAAATAAAAAAAGTTATTTTCTAGTACAGAGAACAGTGTCCAATGTAAAAAACACTTGAGTCTTGCAGGTGTCTGCATAGTTTACATGATAGTTTACCATATTAAGTTACAGCCAAGTAAAACCATTATATAAAAAAATCATATTAAGAAAGGATTCATTTGCATTAACATAATGCACCCTTGGACAACAGAAGAAAATAAACTATACTATTTACAAATCAGTTTTCTTTAAACTTAGTCAAAATATATTCATTTTGTATATAAGAAATGTACAGGAATATTTTGATTGGCAGACATTGCAGGAACATCTTTATGGAATGTGCATTTCAATTATTTTCTTTAATTTTGCTGAGAAATATCTACAATGTGCATTAAATTTGTTGAGCAAATCTACTTTTGGAAAGTTGCTTGAGTATTCCCTCCAGAGCTCCTATCCATAATTGATTCCTCTTGCGTTATTTCAGCTCAATTTATCCTAGATGGTAATGCAAGTAGCCCCTGCTGAGCTATCCTTAACTGGTTCCTCTTGGGTTGTTACACTTCAATTAAGCTAAGCCAGTGAAAATGTAAGAAACTACTGAATAAGAAAATGCACTGCTGTGTTTTGAAAAAGGAACACACGAAATATAAAGTACATTACAGGAAGGCCCCGCATGCACAGCACCTTCTTTTCAGTGTTCCATGTTTTCATTGGCTTCGAATTAGGCCATTGCTCGTTATGTTCCACCTGTTGGCAAGCGTTGCTGGTGGATGGAACAATGGCTCAATTGAAAGCCATCTTTGCTGGTGGGTGGAACAATGGCTCATTGAAAGCCATCTTTGCTGGTGGGTGGAACAATGGCTCAATTGAAAGCCATCTTTGCTAATGGGTGGAACACTGGCTCAACTGAAAGCCAATGAAAATGTGGAACACCAAAGAGGTGCTGTATATGTAGGGTCCTCCTGTATATATGGAGAAACAAGCTACACAAACATGATTTCAGGGAACAAGAAAGTTACCTGCATGTCAGAGTGACTGAGATGGAATGTGCTACATAGATAAAGAATGACTTGACTCCCTGGGTCAGGATAATGGACCCATTATGTCCCATGACTCCCTGGGTCAGGGTAATGGACCCATTATGTACCACTGTAATCTTTTGACTATCACCTGCAAGATGGGTAAAGGGGTACGTAAAGGCATAACATAACTATAAAACTAAAAATCCTGGGTCATAATATTAGTCACAAAGTTTACTAAGATTTCACCCATTAAAAATCCATATTATAGAACTTCGGAAAGCTAAAAGGTGATATAGCCCATAACTTGTGGTAACAGACATTTCTATATTGGAGTTTAACAAAAATTTATTCAGATATAATCTTTAAACTCACTGCCAATTCTTAATCCCTGGTGGGACGTTACTGCAGGTTTGTCATTAACGAAGATGTCCTCAGAGAACCTCCTCTGGCTAAAGGGTGAGGCTTCTACAAGGTACAGAGTCATTGAAGAATTTTAGTGCTAACTGTGTTGGAGTGTAACACAAATAATGAAGGAAACACTTAAGTTTCTTCTGGCTTAACAATTAACAAAAAGTTCATCTACTAAAGATAATATTACAAAGTATCTTCATTATTCAGTTAGTTTTTCTAACCTTAATAATAGAAATGACTAGTCAATATCCAATTAATGGCTATAAAAAGTTAATTGCTGTTCTTTCTGTTTCTTTGTGTGCTGCATCAAACATAGATTTAACAATGTGCTCAACTGGCTAATTTTATATAATCATTGAACTGATTCACAAAATCGTAATGACATGAATGCAAACAAACCACACCACGGGCGGGGATTGAACTCGCGGCAAGTGAGTCGTAGAACTCCAGACCGACGTGTTAGCCACTGGGCCAGCTGGCTACAATAGGATCCATCCAACTAGGTATATACACCATAGGAAGGTTAGCATTGGCACCACTGTGACCACAAATGCAAGTGGTGCCTATGTTAACCTTCCTATGGTGTATAAATATACTTAGTTGGATAAATCTTATTGTAGCCAGTTGGCCCAGTGGCTAACGCGTCGGTCTGGAGTTTTATGACTCACTAGCCATGAATTCAATCCCGACCCGTACCATGGTTTATCATCACTGAAATTAAATGCCATACAGTAAACTCATAATTTTTCCTCATTAATTAAGTGTTTCTGATCTCAATATTTTCAGGTACAGGTGAAATCATTGCTAATAATTAAACTGAAAAAATCTTTGTACTTTTGTGTAGGTTTTTTATGAGAAAAATAACTAATTTAAAAACAACTTTAGTAAAGGTGTTATATGACTGAAGAGTGAATTTTTCTAATCCATCAATTCTACTACAGAAATTACTAACTTAACTCAAAGAAAGTACAGTGGACCCCCGCCTAACGAGCACCCCGGAAATCGTACAATTATGTAAGTATAATATTGTAAGTGCTTGTGGAAGTGTATTTTTGGGGGTCTGAAATAGACTAACCTACATGACATTATTTCTTAAGGAAGTAGATTCGTTCGGTAATGGCACTTGAGCAGGCTTCTGGAATGAATTTTTCTCGTTAGGCGGGGACCACTGTATATTCATATTAGCATCACTTGCTTGCAAGCATTAAAATTAAGAGCTTACTGTAGATGGAATGTTATATTTAACCATGGGACAAATCTGACATAATATCTAACTTCTTTAATTAAAATAAAGAACTGAAAGCCTACACTTTCAATTTTCACTCAGCTAGTGTTACCTAGCAAGTTATCATCACAAAGGTTCCGTGATGCCTAACAGCTGGGCAAGATTGTTATCATCACAAAGGTTCCTTGATTCCTAACAGCAGGGCAAGATTGTTAAAGTTATTACTGTGGATTACTTACCAGAACATCCTCTGATAAAACAAAATACAGTATCTCAAATTAATGACTAACTCCCGAATTACAGATGAAAAATAGACAATGAACACAAAGGCACAATACCATGACTGGAACAATACACAAATACCCTGGTATGGGTAGAAACATTGGGGGCGAATTTTCTTAATACACCTTCTGTCCCTGTTCACCTAGCAGCAAATAGGTACCTGGGTGTCAGTCGACTGGTGTGGGTCACATCCTAGGGGCATAACCTAATTTGCCAGAAATGCTCTGCACAACAAGGGGCTTTCTATATAGTATGTCATTGATGTCAGCTATGGTCTGTATAAGTTGTATGACGTTTCAGTCCTACTTGGTCCAAGTCGGACTGAAATGTCGTCATAAAGTTTCTTTTTTCTATGTGTACGTTGTATAAAGATGTTTTGGTCCATCCTGGACCACTGTAATTCAAAGGCAGATCTAAGAATTGTCCAGGAAAAGAGCCATCCTTGCCTGTACCGAGAGGAGGGGTCAGTAGCGGGCCCAGAATTTTCATACATGGGGGTTTTGGGGTGGCTATCTGGTTGGAAGGAGGGCTTGTCCACCCTGCGATGTTTTATGTCACAATGACACACAATTTTGTTGCATCCAGGTCTGTGGTATTATCTGTGTTGCACAGACATGCAATCATGATGTATGTAGTACTATGTAGTCTTCTGTGTCAATATAGTTTTGTTGCAGTCAGCACTGCTATTATCATTACTATTTTGATCTGGCGGCTATGGGAGGCTAATGAAATTTTTGGGGACTTCAGTCCCCCAAGCCCCAACTTGGTGCTTCCACTTGGAAGAGGAGTGGTTTCTTTATGAACTGATAAGTTTTTAGATAACAAGAAATGTTAATTCTTTAGTTGTATTAACAAATTAACAAGTAATAACAATCAATGCTAAGAAAACCTTTTCAGAGTGGCCCAGGGATAGAGAATGGCCTCACCTACCCCAGTTCTCTGGATCTGCCCCTGCTATCATGCTATTACTAGACACACTGAAATACTGTCTAAGTTTCTTACTCAACTTGTTAGATGTGAAGTAATCCAGCTATGATATTGTGACTTCTTATTCTCTATATCTCCAACACTCTTGAAAAAGGTAAAAACAATGTTTAGAATCAGTTTCAATACTGAACTCTACAATGAGAAAGAATACAAAATATATACCAAGATCTATTACTAAAGTTCCTTCCTTGAATTTGGATCATGTCAACAAGTAAATTACTAGTGTACATGTTATGGTAATATCTCATCACATGGGCTCTATTTTATAATGCAAGTAGTACTGATGATAGGCAGGGCCAGATTAAGGCATGGGCTTTAGGTGCTGCAGCCCAAGGGCCTCCACCAGCGGGAGGGCCTCCAGAGATGTTCTCAATAACTTACAATTTACTGATGTTTTGGAGAAACTTGTTACCAAGAAATTACACAAGGCAAATGACTGAATTTTAATTGTGGTTAGCCTTGTAAAAATAAATTTAGTATTTCTTTAACTTTTTTTCTTTTTGAAACTATCACTGGGGGCCTGACAGTACCTGTAGCCCAGGGGCCACAGTACCTGTAGCCCAGGGGCCTCACAGTACCTGTAGCCCAGGGGCCTCACAGTACATGTAGCCCAGGGGCCTCACAGTACCTGTAGCCCAGGGGCCTCACAGTACCTGTAGCCCAGGGGCCTCACAGTACCTGTAGCCCAGGGGCCTCACAGTACCTGTAGCCCAGGGGCCTCACAGTACCTGTAGCCCAGGGGCCTCACAGTACCTGTAGCCCAGGGTTCTCACAGTACCTGTAGCCCAGGGGCCTGACACTACCTGTAGCCCAGGGGCCTCACAGTACCTGTAGCCCAGGGGCCTCACAGTACCTGTAGCCCAGGGGCCTCACAGTACCTGTAGCCCAGGGGCCTCACAGTACCTGTAGCCCAGCGGCCTCACAGTACCTGTAGCCCAGGGGCCTCACAATACCTGTAGCCCAGGGGCCTCAAAATACCTGTAGCCCAGGGGCCTACAAAATCTTAATCCAGCTCTTATGATAGAATATCTCTGCTGATATTATAGTTTTAATTCATGACAGCACTTGAATTAATGGACTACTTATACCACTGTGATATACACTTGTTCATCACAATGAATAATACTTGACTAGTTGCATACAAAAACCTATCTTTACACTGAATACCTAAAATATATAAATTCCATTCATGTTAAATATATGCAATTTAACCACAATAAAAGGGAATAACTTGCAAGCACTGTCTCTCACTCACATGCACTAGGAACGTGCCTCAGAGATAATGAAGAATGCTTTGAATATAGTATTTCTTTTTCACTGTGGTTACATCACACATTAAGATATCATGTTTCTTGTGATTTTGTTGCACATTAAATATATGTTTAAAGGACTCAAATTAAGTTGCAATAAACAACTGTCAATGAATAAAGAGAAGGGTGGATGAGGGGTTTGAACCGAGGTCTGCAAAGTGACTCAATTTACAGACTGTGGTTTGAGCCCCTCATCCACCCTTCTGTTTATCCATATATTTAAAGAATCATGTATGACTGATACTATAAAAGAAAAACTAAGAAAGTGACAATATGGGACACAAACACTATACCATCCTATATGCCTGTCTTTTCTAGTAAAGCATCGGTTTTATGTAACAATTCAGTACAATAATAAAAAAACCGGGCTCATATATTAAAAAGTCATTTGGCTACTTACACCAAAAGTAGAAATTGCATAATGCTGTAAAATATAATAGAGAATGAAATATTACAATTATGTATTATATAGTTGTAATAAAACAATATTTACAAATTAATCAAATGTACAAATGGCTGTTATATAAGGACTAAATATACATTCTCCGAGTTATTTTGGTTCAGACTAGGTCATCACTGTTACACACGTATCTTAGGTTATGTCCTCAGTATTCACTTGCTATAGCATACTTTCTATATCATCTCGAAAACTGTCTAAACTTTTTTCTATAAATTTCAACTAGTCAAATAAATAGAACCAGTTTGCCAGAGTTATCCTTCAGCTACAATTAAGACTACATCTTTCATATACTGCATTGTACTAACTTATAAATACTGTAGTACATACCATGAAACATCAAACTAAAACCTAACTGCCAAATAATTTTACCTTTTTCTAAAATTTTAATAACATTTAAATATAAAATAATGAACTAATCAATGGTTTACATTAATATATAGATATATATATACATTTTAAAAAAAATTAAAAAATCATATAAGCATGACTCATATAAGCAAGGACTATGATGTATTTCTTTTATTAATGTCCAGACAATTGTAAGTCCTTGAAGAATACTTCTGGTTCTCATTCACTGTAATCACTATCACAATTATTCTCACTTGCATCAAGAGTAACAAGTTGACATTAACTTCAACAATTTTTTATATTTTTCTTATATACACTTTATTGTGACACTTTAATCCTCTTACACACGTCATGCAGTTCCAAGTAAAAATCCCACACATTAACAGGAATTACTACCGAGAAAATATTTGTGGCACTTGTTAGATAAAGTTCGTTTTGATTAATGAGAAGAACGTAACCTCCGTTCTTCCTTTATAAACAGATATCACTCGCAAAATATCCATTATTTTGAGAGTTTGATATGGCTCAAGATTTCTTTAATAGCACAGGAAGTCCTGGCAGTACTTAAGGCTTAAATGGATCATCATATCAAACCTGAAGGCAATATTCCATCACTGTATTAGCATACATAAAGCATCACCTCTCATGTAGCTTGTTTGAAGAGGTACCCCATACATTCATACACATGTATCACTGATCAACGGTAAGCATATTCTTCAAGCGGTGGACATCGCACGACACCATATTACCCGACATGAGGATCAGAGGAAATATCTACTTTGAAAGCATTAAATTAATATTTTGCCTAGGTTACACATCTGTGTTTCTCTGGGATATTAGCCGAGGAGGTGGAGGTTTATCATCTATTGTTTCTACATAGTTTTCAGGTATCAGACCAGTTCGTCCATTGAGAGTTCCTTCCAGCCAGCCGGGTTCTCGAGACGGTCGAACTGGAATTTATAAAAAAATTTACCAATTTATTTCGAGATATGAAAAAATACATCAATTTATTACCAAAATACATGATTAAAAAATAGGACAAAAAAATTATTGTCCATGTCTCACGAAATCGTAAAACACAATAGCAAACAAACCACAGAATGTGTGAGGGGTTGAACCCCTGGTGAGTGAGTGGTAAAACTACAGGCCAGTGCATAAGCCACTCAGCCAGCTGGCCATAATACAATTCATCCAATCAGGAGGGCCCCACATATACAGCACCTTCTTTTGTTTTCATTGGCTTCAAAGTGAGTCATTATTCATTATGTTCCACCACCAGTGATTGTCAAGGGTGGGTGGAACAATGGCTCAACTTAGTCAACAAAAATGTGGAACACCGAAAAGATCTGCTGTATATGCAGGGTCCTCCTGTATTTCTATACACTACAGAAATATATCTAGTTGGATGAATCTTATTGTAGCCAGGTGGCCCAGTGGCTTACACACTGGCCTGGAATCTTAAGACTCACCATGGGTTCGACCCCTTCACATTTCTTAGTTTATTGCCCATGTATATATGAAAATGGGGATGACTTACCATTACTTAATATTTGGTTTGGTTCAAAAGAAAGCTCTGACTCATTCTCTCCTACACATGCATACAACGTTCTCACACGCCTGAAACAAAAACACATTTTGTTAGTTCTAAGCATCACAATTATTAAAATTCAGCAACTCCCACAAGATATTTAACTGCCTCCAGGCTGTCTTGCTTATATATTAAAATAGCTTGCACATTAAGCATCCATGGTCAGTTAAATGAAAAAGCTAAGAAATTATTTATAGCCTGATTTAAGCATAAAAATAAGTATATACTGTGAGTGAATAAATAAATACAAAACAAACAGAAATACAGCTACTTTTTCCAAACTGAAACAACTGTCACTCTCAAGCTTACAGAACACTCAACACATTTACACCTAATTCAAAACACAGTCAGAATCAGCTTACACATAAACAGTTTGACAGTTTATGAGGCATGCATAATAGTACACATGATCTGATGTAAATGATTTAGAAAACCGATAAGTTGAAGAATGAGACACTTTTACAACATTTGGGAATCTTACCGAGAGACATTTTCCCAGCCAGTGGCTTCTTCAGTCCAATACAGAGAAGAACGGTGGAAGATGAGGAGGAGTTTAAAGTAATCAGTCCTTCAGTCTGGAGCCAAAGTGTACAGTCCATCAATCTCAAGATTGATAGATTGAACATATTGACTCCAGGCTGGAGGATTGATTACAATTCTTCTCTGTATTGGACTGAAGAAGCCACTGGCTGTCAAAACATTTCCTCAGTAAAGATTCCTAAATGTTGCACATATAATTTGTTGGGAAGACAGATGAACCTGGAATTGTATGGTGTATAGTTGTTCTTAGCTGATACTGAAGCTCTGAGGTGTTAAGATTGTTAATGTAACAGCTTCCACGCTCATTCTTGAGGAATTTAAGAAATCCCGGCTAGTTGCCAAGGTGGTCACCAATCATCCATGAATATTGAGACATATACACTCATGCGCTGTATAACAATATTTTGGTCAATGACAGACCACATACATAATGGTGGTACCATGCACTGCCAGTCATATAAAAGTATAGCACATACAATTATGTACAGTACATGATACTTGATAATGATAATAAACAACTATGTTACTGGTTTATTACTACTATACTGTACTTTTTATTGTTATTCTAGAGTGTACTCTCTCTACTTATAAAAAATAAAGTTTAGTGTAAAACAGTATGGGGTGTCGTGCCGGCAGCAGCCCCATACATTTTGTGTTTACCGTGTCTCTTGATAGCATAATTTTACCTTGTGCTTGATTTAATCTTGTGTTGTTTTGTTCATCATGGCCCCAAAGCATACAACGTACACTAGATCAACATGAATACGTATTGAGTATTTTAATCAAATTTATTGTTAACATGTTTCTTTAGCAAAAACAGTGTTTAATTAAACCATCACACTGAAATGTTGCTGAGTTATAGAGAATTTTAATATCTTATTTCACAGGCATTCAAATTTTTCAAAAAATTTTCATCCGATCTTTCTGACTGGACACCAGGCCCCTAAAAACTCAAATTCTGTTGAAAACAATTATGTGCCACAAAATTCCAGGCTCAGAGAAAAAAAAATGGATTTGGCAACCAAACTGATGTAATTTTTCTATTTACCATGCTGCACATGCAAGGTAACTCACACTCATAACTTATGCACTGTCTATCTCACTCATACAAGCATACTTAAGAATGATGATGAATAGACAGATGAATCCCACATGGACAGCAAGTCAAATATGGAGAAGAAAGCATCTGCATATTTCAATTTCTCTTTTGTATGGAGTTAAACGGAATAAAATACCAACATGATGGAAAAATAGATATAAATGCAGCATAAAGCCCATTGTATGGGCAAAACGTAGTCCATAAAGCATCACATTATACTGCCTCTCCTCACTTAGCGATGTACTCGTTTACCAACGACTCTGACTTATGACGGGCTCTCTGACCAGTGTGCATACAGTGGACCCTCGGTTAACGAATACCCCGGAAATCGTGCAATTATGTAAGTATAATTTTGTAAGTTCTTGTGGAAGTGTATTTTTGGGGGTCTGAAATAGACTAACCTACGTGAAATTTTTCCTTAAGGGAGTAAATTCGTTCGGTAATGGCACTTGAGCAGACTTCAAGAGTGAAGTTTTTACGAAACTTCGGGGGTCCACTGTACCTAAATAATGTATATTAGAGCTGATTTCCTTTATTCTGTTTATTACAATATACAGTACACTACTGTATAAACATTTAAAAATATACCAGAAATGTTATAAATGGTGCAAAGATGACATTAAAACAATATCAAAGATGGTTGACACAAACCCACTACCATTATAGTATGCTCCTCACTTAGTGACAAATTCGTTTACCGATGTGGTCTTAGGAACGGAACTCCGTCATTAAGTGAGGAGAGGCTGTACTGCATTTGTCTATTTTTCTCATTTTTATACCATTAATATATAATATTTTAGCTTTGGTTACAGACCCTCTTCAGCAGATTAAGAGAAGTGTGACTTATTCTGATACATATATCTTCTCCATGTTATATCCAGTGTGCATGTGGGATATACTTGCTCAAGAACACAAATGTTGCAACAATCACCGACACCAAGCTGCACGAAAATATCAACATGCACATACACATATCAGTGCTCAACTATTATGTTGAAAATAAAGCCTAACAATATTGAGCAACACAATATATTAAAAATACACGTGTTGCTTGCCGGTTAAATTTTACAATATAGCATTTCAGGTGTTTACTAATATGTAAAAAATTAATTATTGCAGTATCATTGGTTGATCATTTTAAAGGAATATACAGGATATCTATTCATGCTGCCAGGTCTGAGGTCAAAAATTATAATATGTATGGGATATATTACAAGACTAAGACAAATTAAAATACACTTATCAGTAAGAAAGTAAAGGTAACTATGATAAGAGTAAGTTAAGGTTAGCAAGATTTACCTGCTGCCTACCATGTTTTTAATAATATTCTATAAAGAAAAACCAGCAATCCTGCCAGAGTGCAAAATTTTTAACAGGCTTCTGTTTCATACAAATGAAATGGGTGCTTGTTAATACAAGAACTGCGTATTTCAACCATGACACCAATATACAGTCATTACATTATAATGAACTGAAATTCCTGAGTGAATTCATGCATGATGCACTGGGTTCTACATTATACCTTGGTGGTGAGTTGACAGTTCCATTAGAGGTGGACGAGGAAGAGGGCGGAGGAGAGGAACTAGTCGGAGCCATGAGGCTCAGGGTGGAATGTGACCCACTGATGGAGTTTCTGTGGGAAGATGTGACATTCAACTTACAAGTACAGTGCAGTAATAAACTAATATTCAATTATGACTGGCAGTTTTCAGAACAAACATTATTTACATGCAAAAAGATCACAGTAGTCAGGTGATGGCACAATAGTGAATTTCCAAGCACTTTTGTGATTTCTCACATTATCAAGGAACTGTTAAAGTGAGACATCACAAAAGTGCTTCGAAGTTCACCATTTTTTCATGTAGATTCTTTTCCATATATTAATCTAATATGTTATGAAAAAGACCACTTTAAAGTGTCTGTAAGTAATTGTTTTTTCTGCCTACCAACCTGCGCGTAAATTTTACCCAGCCTGAGAGTCGAACACAGGTCCATCCAGTTGTGAGATAAATAACTTATCACTAATCTACAAGCATTCCCTTTCTTGAAGGATCATTCTCACATAGAACCTTGAGACATCTTGCCTTCCTTCAAGCTTTTTATTATTATTATTAACACATCGGCCGTCTCCCACCAAGGTAGGGTGGTCCAAAAAAGAAAAACTTTCATCATCATTCACTCCATCACTGTCTTGCCAGAGGCGTGCCTACACTACAGTTATAAAACTGCAACATTAACACCCCACCTCCAGAGTGCAGACACTGTACTTCCCATCTCCAGGATGGGACATTAGGGATTAAGACATTCCCTCCTGAAGGGACAATTTATAGAGACCCTTTACTGTACATGACTGTAGTTTGACTGAAACCACAAGTGATGGAAAAAGGCACACGCATAGCTAAAGGAGACCTTTTATTATTACATTTCACCTATGACAGGCTTTATTAAGTCTTTTTTAGATGACACAATGTAATAATAAAAGGCCTCTACTTGCTACATGTGTTATTTTTCATCACTTCTCTATACACGTGGTTAATTTTTTTTTAAACAAGTGCAGTGGACCCTCGGATTTCATACAGCTCCCAACTCGAACAATTATGTAAGTGTATTTTTGAAAGTGCTTTTGTAAGTGTATTTTTTGGGGTCTGAAACGACTAATCTAATTTACATTTGTCCTTATGGGAACAAATTTGTTCTGTAACGGCACTCGAACAGCATTCTGGAAAGAATTATTGACGAAAACTGAGGGTCCACTGTACTTGATATACCGGCAAAATAATGGCAGACACTGGAAATTTATAACAAACTATATTGACCGGTTATAACAAACTATATGTACCAGTTATAATGAACTACAGTGGACCCTCGGTTTTCGCCGAAAATTCTTTCCAGAATGCTGCTCAAGTTCCATTACCAAACGAATTTACTTCCTTAAGAAATAATGTCACGTACGTTAGTCTATTTCAGACCCCCAAAAATACACTTACAAAACCACTTACGAAAATACACTTACATAAAAGGCCGAGTTTGGAGATGACCGAAAACCGAGGGACCACTGTATATTTATCAGTTATAACAAACTATATCTATCAGTTATAACAAACAATATCTATCAGTTATAACAAACTATATCCATCAGTTATAACAAACTATATCCATCAGTTATAACAAACTATATATGTACATAAGTTATAACAAACTATATCTATCCATCAGTTATAATGAACTATATCTATCAGTTATAACAAACTATATTTATCAGTTATAACAAATTATATCTATCATTTATAACAAATTATATCTACCAGTTATAACAAAACTATAACTTCCGATTATTCTACTAATCAATGTAAACAGCTGACATATTTTTCAATTCCTATTTTAAGCATAAATTTTGCAACATTTCTCCTCATGTTTGACTAGGTTCAAGGGTTCTATTATAGTCAGAGCCGAGCCTGATGCCAGGCTGTATTATTGACTGCCTGGTCAAGCAGGTTGCTGCTGCCCACACCACTATCTAGCCATCACAACCTAGTTGATCAGGCATTTGTCAAAGATGGTCATCAAGTGTTTTCTATGCTTGTTATTACTCCATTTTGAACTCAGTGGTTACGATTGTTTTTAAATACAGGTGGGCCCCATTTTACAGCACTTTCCTCCACGGAGTTTCGCTACTGCAGCGGTTTTCAATTAGTATACCCATTCTTCATTCATTCAGACTTTTTTTTTTTCAACACGTCGGCCGTTTCCCACTGAGGCAGGGTGACCCAAAAAGAAAGAAAAACCCAAAAAGAAAGAAAAAACTTTCATCATCATTCAACACTTTCACCTCACTCATACATAATCACTGTCTTTGCAGAGGCGCTCTGATACGACAATTTAGAAGTCCCTCCAAACTGCCAATATCCCAAACCCCTCCTTTAAAGTGCAGGCATTGTACTTCCCACTTCCAGGACCCAAGTCCAGCCAACCGGCCTCCCTGAATCCCTTCACAAAATATTACCCTGCTCACACTCCAACAGCTCGTCAGGTCCCAAAAACCATTTGTCTCCATTCACTCCAGTCTAACACGCTCACGCATGCTTGCTGGAAGTTCAGACTTATTACAATAAATATATTCACCACTCACTATAAGCTAAGTATAAAAATATTTTAAGGTAAGTAATGTATGTACTGTATATGCATTTTTTAGGCCTAGCTCTATTGCTCATTTAATATATGATAGTGTAAACATGTTATCAGGCTTTTATATGCATTTGAAAAAAAAAAAAAAAAAAAAAAGGAAGAAGAAGAAGAAGAAGAAGAAGAAGAAGAAGAAGAAGAAGAAGAAGAAGAAGAAGAAGAAGAAGAAGAAGAAGAGGAGGAGGAGTAAGTGTTTCACTTTGCAGTGATTTTCACTTTACAGCAGTAGCCTGGACTCTAACCTGCTGTATGAGTGGAGGCCCTACAGTATCCCAGAAATTAACCTGCTGTATAAGCAGGGCCCACCTGTACTATTAGCTTGATTGGTAGTGCACTCATCTCACACACTGAGATCTGGGGGTCGGTCCCCGGTACTGGTGGAAACATTAGAACGTGTTTCCTTAAGGCACCTGCTGTCCATGTTCACCTATCAGTAAAATAGGTATCTGGGTGTTAGTCGACTGGTGTGGGTTGCATCCTGGGACAAAATTGACTTAATTTGCAGTAAATGCTCTGCATAAAAAGGGACTTTCTATACAGTAATATGTCATTGATGTCAGCTATGGTCTGTATACCTTATACGTGTACTTGTAGACATAAAGATTATTTATTTATTTATTTATTATACGCATAAAACTGATCATGATACATACCACTGAATGGTCAAAATTCAAGTCACACTGACAAGTTTTTCAGTCCTTACATATTTACACATTTTTGAATGCTCATTACACAGAATTTTACACCATGGAACGGGTGGGGTTTAAGCTCATGGCAAGTCTTAAAACTCCAGAACAGTGTGTTAACCACTTGGCCAGCTAGTAGAGCAACTAATACACCGACCTGGAGTCTTAGGACTCACCTGTCATGCTTCAAATGCCATCCATTCTGTGGTTTGTTCACAATCGTGTTTCACGATTTCTTGAGACACACAATTTTTTTTAAATCATGCTTGTAGCAAGCAAAATATTTGTTAACAGAGGATGACAATGGGATTCCTTTTAAAAATATAAGCTAGCATTAATCAGTCTCTTAATTATAATAAGTGGGTGTTAATATACAAGGGATCCCAACATTAAAATGACAGAGTTAGTACTTGTGATTGTGAAATTTTTTATAAGTAGCACCTGGAACACAACTTGAGTGTTGGAACACCAGGAACACAAGTTATGTGTTGGAACACCAGGAACACAAGTTATGTGTTGGAACACCAGGAACACAAGTTATGTGTTGGAACACCAGGAACACAACTTGTGTGTTGGAACACCAGGAACACAACTTGTGTGCTGGAACACCAGGAACACAACTTGTGTGCTGGAACACCAGGAACACAACTTGTGTGTTGGAACACCAGGAACACAACTTGTGTGTTGGAACACCAGGAACACAACTTGTGTGTTGGAACACCAGGAACACAAGTTATGTGCTGGAACACCAGGAACACAACTTGTGTGTTGGAACACCAGGAACACAACTTGTGTCTTGGAACACCAGGAACACAACTTGTGTGTTGGAACACCAGGAACACAACTTGTGTGTTGGAACACCAGGAACACAACTTGTGTGTTGGAACACCAGGAACACAACTTGTGTGTTGGAACACCAGGAACACAACTTGTGTGCTGGAACACCAGGAACACAACTTGTGTGCTGGAACACCAGGAACACAACTTGTGTGTTGGAACACCAGGAACACAACTTGTGTGTTGGAACACCAGGAACACAACTTGTGTGTTGGAACACCAGGAACACAACTTGTGTGCTGGAACACCAGGAACACAACTTGTGTGTTGGAACACCAGGAACACAACTTGTGTGTTGGAACACCAGGAACACAACTTGTGTGTTGGAACACCAGGAACACAACTTGAGTGTTGGAACACCAGGAACACAACTTGTGTGCTGGAACACCAGGAACACAACTTGTGTGCTGGAACACAAGGAACACAACTTGTGTGTTGGAACACCAGGAACACAACTTGTGTGTTGGAACACCAGGAACACAACTTGTGTGTTGGAACACCAGGAACACAACTTGTGTGTTGGAACACCAGGAACACAACTTGTGTGTTGGAACACCAGGAACACAGCTTGTGTTGGAACACCAGGAACACAACTTGTGTGTTGGAACACCAGGAACACAACTTGTGTGTTGGAACACCAGGAACACAACTTGTGTGTTGAAACACCAGGAACACAACTTGTGTGTTGGAACACCAGGAACACAACTTGAGTGTTGGAACACCAGGAACACAACTTGAGTGTTGGAACACCAGGAACACAACTTGTGTGTTGGAACACCAGGAACACAACTTGTGTGTTGGAACACCAGGAACACAACTTGTGTGTTGGAACACCAGGAACACAACTTGAGTGTTGGAACACCAGGAACACAACTTGAGTGTTGGAACACAAGGAACACAACTTGAGTGTTGGAACACCAGGAACACAACTTGTGTGCTGGAACACCAGGAACACAACTTGTGTGTTGGAACACCAGGAACACAACTTGTGTGTTAGAACACCAGGAACACAACTTGAGTGTTAGAACACCAGGAACACAACTTGAGTGTTGGAACACCAGGAACACAACTTGTGTGTTGGAACACCAGGAACACAAGTTATGTGTTGGAACACCAGGAACACAACTTGTGTGTTGGAACACCAGGAACACAACTTGTGTGTTGGAACACCAGGAACACATGAAAAACATTTGTTTTTATAGTTAGTGAACTACAGGCTATTAAATTTAAAGTATTCGAAAAAAAGTCTGCGTTCATCTTAGTCGGTCAAAAAATAGAATCAAATATGACTGTTGTTTAACTTAAGTAACATAAATTTGTACTGAATTTGATTAAAACAAGAAAAATGGCTGAAACGTATATAAATGTTAATGTTATAAAGTGGACCCTCGCTATTCGAACACTTCAAACTTGCCCTTTTATGTAAGTTTATTATTGTAAGTGCTTTTATAAGTGTATTTCTGGGGGTCTGAAATGGACTAATCTAATTTACATCATTCCTTATGGGAATAAATTTGTTTGGTAACGGCACTTGAACAGCATTCTGGAATGAAGAATGTTCAAATAGCGAGGGTCCACTGTATTTTAATATACTACGGGTATCTAATACACAAGTATGATAACAATACTATTGTTATGATACAATACAGTCTTAGTTCAAAGCTTCAAACTAAAAACACAATTTAAGAGCACAAGGCATTCTCCTACTCAAGCTACAATACTGTATACTTAATTTTTTATACCTAATTCTGTCTACCTAAATCTGTATACCTAATTCTGCTTGTGGCTCAATATCTAGCTCCAGGCACTCTACAAATCTTGCACTGTATATCTTACAGGCACTCTACAAATCTTGCACTGTATATCTTCCAGGCACTCTACAAATCTTGCACTGTATATCTTCCAGGCACTCTACAAATCTTGCACTGTATATCTTCCAGGCACTCTACAAATCTTGCACTGTATATCTTCCAGGCACTCTACAAATCTTGCACTGTATATCTTCCAGGCACTCTACAAATCTTGCACTGTATATCTTCCAGGCACTCTACAAATCTTGCACTGTATATCTTCCAGGCACTCTACAAATCTTGCACTGTATATCTTCAGGCACTCTACAAATCTTGCACTGTATATCTTCCAGGCACTCTACAAATCTTGCACTGTATATCTTCCAGGCACTCTACAAATCTTGCACTGTATATCTTTCAGGCACTCTACAAATCTTGCACTGTATATCTTGCAGGCACTCTACAAATCTTGCACTGTATATCTTCCAGGCACTCTACAAATCTTGCACTGTATATCTTCCAGGCACTCTACAAATCTTGCACTGTATATCTTCCAGGCACTCTACAAATCTTGCATTGTATATCTTCCAGGCACTCTACAAATCTTGCACTGTATATCTTCCAGGCACTCTACAAATCTTGCACTGTATATCTTCCAGGCACTCTACAAATCTTGCATTGTATATCTTCCAGGCACTCTACAAATCTTGCACTGTATATCTTCCAGGCACTCTGTAAATCTTTTAACATATATTTTCCAGCAATGTTAGAAAATTTTCCAATGTATAGTACCCAGGTACTCTTCAGTAACCCTTCTAATATCTTAATGCTATTCATTCCCACTACTATATCCCGTTTCATGCCAGTGCTTCATCCACTTCCTCAGCACCCACCTCTGACTCCTCCCTCCTAACACAACCTCTTCCTCCCTGTACCATACATGGACATACTATTTGCTTCCCAGGTTTTTCACACTCTCTGAAACTACAGTGGTACCTCTACTTACGTGCTTAATTCGTTCCAGATGGCTATTCAAGTGCCGATACCGAAGGAATTTTTTCCCATAAGAAATAATGAAAATTAGGTTAATTCATTTCAGACCCCAAAAATACACTTACAAAAGCACCTACAAAAATACACTTACATAATTGTTCGAGTTGGGAGCTGCTCGTAAGTAGAGGTACCACTGTACCTCTTATTCTCGTTAAAATTTGTTTACGATGCTTCAACCACTCTCTCATTTGCTCTTCTGTGCCACTATTGTAACCTCATGTCTGGCTATATAACACAAATAACACAATTTCTAAATCTAAATTGTTTTTCTTTTTAGTAAGTGATAAAAGAAAAAGGGAATACAAGTCCCATATTCCTGGCACCTTCAGCTTTATGACATGCAAATGCTTAAGAGATCAAACTTCAAATCCACTTTCCCAAAGAAACTGGAAAAGAAACCCTTAAGTAAGACAAAGAAAAGTAAAGAGCATACTGAATATAAGTAGAAATATATAAGATTTACCTGTTACATTATATGTTCATGAGTTAGAAAGAACAGACCATCATTCCCACCAGAGTTCAAAACATTTAACATTCTCTTGATTCACTTTTGTATGATAAGAGTGCAGTACATTACCTCCCTGAGTGGCTGCTGTCTGCAAGTGCAGTACATTACCTCCCTGAGTGGCTGCTGTCTGCAAGTGCAGTACATTACCTCCCTGAGTGGCTGCTGTCTGCAAGTGCAGTACATTACCTCCCTGAGTGGCTGCTGTCTGCCAGTGCAGTACATTACCTCCCTGAGTGGCTGCTGTCTGCCAGTGCAGTACATTACCTCCCTGAGTGGCTGCTGTCTGCAAGTGCAGTACATTACCTCCCTGAGTGGCTGCTGTCTGCAAGTGCAGTACATTACCTCCCTGAGTGGCTGCTGTCTGCAAGTGCAGTACATTACCTTCCTGAGTGACTGCTGTCTGCCAGTGCAGTACATTACCTCCCTGAGTGGCTGCTGTCTGCCAGTGCAGTACATTACCTCCCTGAGTGGCTGCTGTCTGTCAGTGCAGTACAGTGGTCCCCCGAGTTTCGTACACCCCGGAAATCGTACAATTATGTAAGTATAATATTGTAAGTGCTTGTGGAAGTGTATTTTTGAGGGTCTGAAATAGACTAACCTACGTGACATTTTTCCTTAAGGGAGTAAATTCGTTCGGTAATGGCGCTTGAGCAGGCTTCTGGAGTGAAGTTTTTACGAAACTCGGGGGACCACTGTACATTACTTCCCTGAGTGGCTGCTGTCTGTCAGTGCAGTACATTACTTCCCTGAGTGGCTGCTGTCTGCCAGTGCAGTACATTACCTCCCTGAGTGGCTGCTGTCTGCCACTATTATCAGTTTGCTCTTTACAATAAGAGAGGAAAAAATCTAGGAACTAGCTATAAAATGATTTCCACAGATAAAAACAAAATAGAAAAAAGATACAGAGAAAGCAGTAAATAGTAAATGTTATCTTCTTTTAGCTAATGAGAGGAACCATGATAACCACAGACAAGGTAATGAATGTGTGAACATGTTACATTATAATAAGTGAAGATAAGGGATTTTTGGGACTTGTCATGCTGCCAGAGTGTGAGCAAGGAAACGTCTATGAAATAATTTGTAAATGTTGTGCCTCTAGTTTCCATCTGTGGCTCCTCCTCCCTGGTCATTAGATAAAAATCTATAGGAGGTTTAGGAAAGCTAGTTAGGCAAACTTGACTTCTGGAGGTGGGATGTACAGTGCCCCCACTCTGAAGAATGAGTGAGGATGTTACAGTCCTGGAAGTGGGATGTAGTGTCCACACTGAAGAATGGGTGAAGATGTTATAGTTCTGGAGGTGGGATGTAAATTGCCTACACTCTGAAGAATGAGTGAGGATGTTACACTACTGCAGGTGGGATGTACATTGCCCACAATGAAAACTGGGTGAGGATGTTACAATCCTGGAGGTAGGATGTACAGTGCCCACACTCTGAAGAATGGGTGGGTGGGGATTTAATGATTCTCATGTTTATTTGTATCATGATATCTGTGTATTTTCTGAAAGAGAGCTAGAGAAGGAGGACGGTCAATGTGTTTCCTTCTTGGAGTCACCTGATCTTGCTGTGAAATGGCCACTGTTAAAAATGCCATAAAGTAATATGCTAAACTATATAAAGATTTCTTAACACCATCAGGTGAGAAAACAAAAAGTTACAACTGTATACCCATGAAAATACAGTGACGAAAGACTAGGATAAAGTTTTTTTACAAATTAAATAATGAATTAGGATTCAAGAGGAAGTATCAAGTGCTATGACCAGTAGTCCCCCATATTCATGGGGGATACATTCTAAGACCTACCAAGGATATCTGAAACTGCGGATAGTAGTGAACCCTATATGTATATAAGTCGTTTTTCGTTTACATACATACCTACGATAAAGTTTAATTGATAAATTACACACAACTACTTTTGTGCTTTCGGGCCATTATTAAGCAAAATTAAAGGTTATTTTTGGGCCAAGGTAAACCGCAGATAACTGATACCATGGATACCGAATACGCAGATACGGGGGTTCTACTATATATTACACATAAACACTGAAGACAAGACATCACCAGCATAGTTCTACTCCAGTAACTAGAAGGTAATAGGTAATGCTGAGTGCTGTCCTCAGTATTTAATACATTGTAAATCTTTGTAGAGTTTCTAGTGAGCATAGCACTTACTACCTCTTGTAAAATATTCCACTGGTCAACCACTTGTCTCTGTGAAGAAAAACTTTATGGCAATCTTTCTTCGGCAATCTTTCTTCTTCATAAGTGTATAGTTATGGTCTGGTGTCGTGTCAGTTGATAGTGTTATAAAGCAACCCTTACTGATTGATCACACATGATCGCTTGGTCTTCCTTGCTCTCTTTCAAGTTCAATACTGACAACATGATGAGCATTCAATACTGACAACATGATGAGTATTCAATACTGACAACATGATAAATGAGGCCTGGTCACAGACCAGGCCGCAGGGGCGTTGACCCCTGGAACTCTCTCCAGGTAGGTAGGTATGATGAGTATTCAATACTGACAACATGATGAGTATTCAATACTGACAACATGATGAGTATTCAATACTGACAACATGATGAGTATTCAATACTGACAACATGATGAGTATTCAATACTGACAACATGATGAGTATTCAATACTGACAACATGATGAGTATTCAATACTGACAACATGATGAGTATTCAATACTGACAACATGATGAGTATTCAATACTGACAACATGATGAGTATTCAATACTGACAACATTATGAGTATTCAACACTGACAACATGATGAGTATTCAACACTGACAACATGATGAGTACTAATACTGACAATGTGATAAGTATTAAATACAGGAGGGCCCTGCATATACACCACTTATTTTTGATGTTCCAAGTTTTCGTTGGCTTTCAACTGAGCCATTGTTCCATCCACCGGTGACAATCACCGGTGGATGGAACATGATAAACAATGGGTCAGTTTGAAGCCAACATTAAATCTAGTGGAACACCGAAAAGAAAATGCTAAGAAGATGCTGTATATGCAGAGCCCTCCTGTACTGACAACATGAGTATTAAATCTTCACACACTTAAGACTCTAGCTATAAAGCTATGTGAAGATAGTGCACATTATATTAACAAGCAACTGTTGCAATCAACATTCTGCAATACCACATGCAACACTAGACAACTAAACTTACATAGATGAGTAGAGGAACTCCAGAGATTGTCGCTTGCACAGACTACACGCCATAATGACCAAATGGAAACACGAGGTTATTTAGTGAGAGGAAGTTGGCAATAAGACTTGTTAATGTTATATATATATATATTGGGGGGAAATATACACTATTTTATTTCTTAAATCTAGTAATTAATGATCAGTTCCCATCCCAGGTGAATATAAAGCATTGTTTATTATTTACTACTGACTTTGAAGGTTCAAAATCAAAAGTTAGGTACTAATTTATGATAAAGAATTCTAAAAAATTGTGTGAAGAACATTTTCAACATAACATAAACTTCACCAAAGGGAAAAATTGAAATTACTATCTACATACCACACCTAAATGTCTGAACACTGCTAAACACTTACATTATTTTTTATACAATAAAGACAGTTAAGAAAATGTATTCTCTGTGCTACTTACGTTTCCATGTGCTGGCGGTACGTTGGGGGGTACGCTGTACCAAGTCGGGCATCTGGAAAGGATACATACCAAGCTGCTTTCATTTATTTGGTGAATTCTACACTACATGAAATTCATGGATAAAATGGAGACCTCAATCAAAGATTTTTCATACAATAATAAATGAATAAACACTTATAAGCTGATTTGTACATAAATAACATCTTACTATAGTATGTATAGTAATTTCACCAACGAAACAAAGACACAAGGAGCACTAGTCATACTTATAAATACAAGATATACAATACCTATAAAGTATGTACAAGGAAGGAAGTATTTTGTGTTTGCATTTACACACATGTATGTGCACAAGTGAATGTGCACACAGCCTGTTGGATTTCTGTGACAAAGCAACAGATGTGAGACAGTAGAGAGAGAGAGAGAAGGAAAGATGGATAGCATCTTTTCAGACTGCAAGAATGTATTTGATACTTAGGTTAGGTTAGGTAAGGTTTGTCAGGAAACAGGACAAGTGTTCCCTGACACGTGTCTTAGTTATATGATGACCCACAGCTAGAGCTTTTGGTCATCTGAGCAAGGCCTTCCACTGGCTTACCACTCCACTCCTTGAAAAATTATTCTTATGATTATAACCATTAGATATCTGATACTGTACCCCACAAGAGGATGGGTAAAATCTTGAGGCTCAGGTAAGAATAACAAGGCAGGTAGTACTCTGTTGGATCAAAGAGCACCCTGGGAAAAGGAAGCAAAGAGTGATGAACATAGAAGAGATATCAGAACAGGGAAGAGTAATTAGTCAGGTTCCACAATGATTGGCATTATGACCAGTACTGTTCATGGTTCGTGTAACTGACATTTCAGATAAGACTGATTCACATGAATCCCTGTTTGTTGATGATGCAAAATTGATGAGGAGAATAAAAATAGATGAGGACAAGGCAAGGTTTCAGTAAATCTGGACCGACAGTGGCTACTTGAATTCAACCCTGGTAAATGCAAGTTAATGAAAGTTAAGGAAGAAGAAAGAAGACCAGAAAAGTGGTATAGGCTCAGGGAACAGAGTATACATAGAGAAAGACCCAGGGGTGAACATAGTGTCTAGTATATCACCAGAGGCTCACATTGGCTGAATAATATCTGCAGCCAATTCTTTTCTGGCAAATCTAAGAGTAGTGTTCAGGAATTTCAACAGAGTTGTTCTGGGCACTCTATATAACATATATCAGGATGAAAATTTACACACAAGTGCAACATCTGGGTATCTTGACGACTACAATGATCTTCACACCAGCTCCAAGGCTGAGGAACTGATTACCTCATCTTTTCTATATAGTTCTTCTGTCTTCCAATTATGTCCTTGAATTTGTATTGATAAAGCCATTGGATGGCGAAACGTCTACAATAAAGATACCCAGATGTTGTACATGTTTCTAATGTTTCTAAATTTTCATCTTGTTGGTACTGTATGCCAGTCAAGTACAACACATCAGGCCCATCTTAGAGTATGCAGCACCAGTATGAAACCCACACTTGAAAAAGCATGTTAAGAAACTGGAGGAAGTGCAGAAGTATGCAGTGAACATTATCCAGAGGTAAGGGGCATGAGCTATACAGAGAGGCTAAAGAATTTGAATCTGATAACAATAAAGGACAGAAGAAGCAGGGAAGGCATGATAACATACAAAATACTCAGGATAATTGATAAGGTAGACAAGAACAACCTTTTTGAAAGGTGAGAAAAGGTTGATTGGAAACACAGGTGGAAGTTAATGATACAGATGAGTCACAAGGGATGTCAGAAGCATTTCTTGCCTCAGAGTGGTAAGGAAGTGGAATTATCTTGCTGAAGAAGTGGTGGAGGCAGACTCCATACATAGTTTTAAAACTATGTATGAAGCCTGCCTCAACGAGGCTTGAAGGAAGCCTGTCTCAATGAGGCTAGAAGGAAACCTGCCTCAATGAGGCTAGAAGGAATCTGCCCCAATGAGGCTAGAAGGAAACCTGCCTCAACAAGACTAGAAGGGAGCCTGCCTCAACAAGACTAGAAGGGAGCCTGCCTCAACAAGGCTAGAAGGGAGCCTGCCTCAACAAGGCTAGAAGGGAACCTGCCTCAACAAGGCTAGAAGGAAACCTGCCTTAACAAGGCTAGAAGGGAGCCTGCCTCAACAAGACTAGAAGGAAACCTGCCTCAACAAGACTAGAAGGGAGCCTGCCTCAACAAGACTAGAAGGGAGCCTGCCTCAACAAGGCTAGAAGGGAACCTGCCTCAACAAGGCTAGAAGGGAACCTGCCTTAACAAGGCTAGAAGGGAGCCTGCCTCAACAAGACTAGAAGGGAGCCTGCCTCAACAAGGCTAGAAGGGAACCTGCCTTAACAAGGCTAGAAGGGAGCCTGCCTTAACAAGGATAGAAGGGAGCCTGCCTTAACAAGGATAGAAGGGAACCTGCCTCAACAAGGCTAGAATGGAACCTGCCTTAACAAGGCTAGAAGGGAGCCTGCCTCAACAAGGCTAGAAGGAAACCTGCCTCAATGAGGCTAGAAGGGAGCCTGCCTCAACAAGGCTAGAAGGAAACCTGCCTTAACAAGGCTAGAAGGGAGCCTGCCTCAACAAGGCTAGAAGGAAACCTGCCTTAACAAGGCTAGAAGGGAGCCTGCCTCAACAAGGCTAGAAGGAAACCTGCCTCAACAAGGCTAGAAGGGAGCCTGCCTCAACAAGGCTAGAAGGAAACCTGCCTCAATGAGGCTAGAAGGGAGCCTGCCTCAACGAGGCTAGAAGGGAGCCTGCCTCAATGAGGCTAGAAGGAAACCTGCCTCAATGAGGCTAGAAGGGAGCCTGCCTCAACAAGGCTAGAAGAGAACCTGCCTCAACGAGGCTAGAAGGGAGCCTGCCTCAACAAGGCTAAAAGGAAACCTGCCTCAATGAGGCTAGAAGGAAACCTGCCTCAACGAGGCTAGAAGGGAGCCTGCCTCAACAAGGCTAGAAGGGAGCCTGCCTCAACAAGGCTAAAAGGAAACCTGCCTCAATGAGGCTAGAAGGGAGCCTGCCTCAACGAGGCTAGAAGGGAGCCTGCCTCAACGAGGCTAGAAGGGAGCCTGCCTCAACAAGGCTAGAAGAGAACCTGCCTCAACGAGGCTAGAAGGGAGCCTGCCTCAACGAGGCTAGAAGGGAGTGAATCTGGCATGGGCAAGTTAAGAGGCGAGGCCACGAATTGCGATCTAGCCCCTGCTATCACAACTATTTAGTGAAATGATAGTAAATAGGTGTCCTCATCTCAGGGTGACCCTACCTTGGTAGGAGATGGATGGGGAATTAAAAACATGTTGAAGAATAGTGAATTTCTAAAATATGAAAACAATGCTGCAAACTGATTCTGTGTAACACAATGAAATTACTATAAATAACATTATATACAAACATATAATTGTTAAGCAAAATTTTCATCATATGACAACATTACAAACTTAATTAATTACAGTCATTATAACTACTAATTATCCAAAGAAAACTAGATGGTAAACAAAATTGATAAATAAATATAATTAATGAACAAAAACATAATAAGCCAGGCTACGTAAACTTAACAAGCTGCCACAAGCATGATTTCTCATTATATTATACAACTTATTAATGCATCCACAAAACAAATGGTTTTTAAGCAAATAACACTACTGCGACCAGCTGGGGATCGAACCTGAGATATTTAACCAGCGTCCTGGGAGGCTGGTTAAATATTTTGGGTTCAGTCCCCAGCTGGTAGCAGTATTGTAATTTATATTATACGACAATAACTGCCACCTGACACAAAGAAATAAAGCACAATGCAAGCCATGCAACTGAAAATTCCTTCATCAAAAAAAGATACATTCTGATATTACAGGAGGGACCCTACTTACGAATGCTCAAATTACAATGATCCACACTTACAAATGAGCTTCAAGAGACAGAATATTGAGAAAATAATTTGATGACAATGTATCTACAGGCACAAACATATGTGACACATTATTCACTGTCCTCAGGCTTTCTTAAAGGTTGCAAAGATTTATTTACAAGCTGATGCATTAGGAATGTGACTTGTTTTTAAGTTGGGACCCTCTCTGTATAATATACAAAGACTAAGACTATTGCCCACTAAATAAACACACTACATAGCCCAGTGATAGCAAAGTCAAGAAGTTGTTATAAACATAGTGAAACTGACTGGAAAATGTTGCAACACCATCACACACTCAGTCAATCAATGGAAGTGTTACCGCACCATCACACACTCAGTCAGTCAATGCACGTGTTGCAACACCATCACACACTCAGTCAATCAATGCAAGTGTTACAGCGCCATCATACACTCAGTCAGTCAATGTAAGTGTTGCAACACCACCACATACTCAGTCAATCAATGTAAATGTTACAGCACCAAGACACAGTCAATCAACACAACAATGTTGCAGCACCAAGACACAGTCAAGCAACACAACAGTGTTGCAGCACCAACAGTGTTGCTTACAGTCAGTCACTCCCACATTTTTAAAGTTTCCCATTAAGAGCAGCAACTTAGATAAAGCAACTACCACTTTATTACTCCCACTTGTCACCCTCTCACTTACTACTACAACACTTTATTACATGACAGATTTTATCAAACATTTATCATTACTTTATATGCGTATGGAAGCACTAAACACGTAGGGGTCATACAGTGCCTGGGGAATGAAAGGCTAAAATTTTTTTTTAAGGAATAGGAGGGAAACTCCAGATCCTTGGATCACGAGCCTTCTCCCAGCATCAAGGGACCCCCATTAAATGGACTAAATCCTTCATACGTTAACCGCAAAAAATACAATACAAAAATGCCTCCAATCCGAGAGCGAAATTCATGAACTTCATCTGGGATTTTCACTGGGTCTTTACGTCGGAATTTTTCACTTTGTTGAGAACTTTTGATTAGTGTGTGAATTGTTCCCCTCATATGAAGGTAGGTGTTACCTTCAATGAAGGTGGTTGTTCCCCTTGTATGAAGGTGGTTGTTCCCCTTGTATGAAGGTGGTTGTTCCCCTTGTATGAAGGTGGTTGTTCCCCTTGTATGAAGGTGGTTGTTCCCTTTGTATGAAGGTGGTTGTTCCCCTTGTATGAAGGTGGTTGTTCCCCTTGTATGAAGGTGTTATAATGTCTAATAACAGTAATTAAGTCACGTCTACAGATTTGCCAGAATCATTAAAATTTCAAATAAGCAAGACTGCACTGTCTTTTTTATTGATTTTTATTAATATACTCACTCAAAGTAGAATGACTTGGAGAGCGTATAAATCTGTAGGGGAAGGAAGGCAGAGTAGGGGTCGTCCTCGAAAAGGTTGGAGGGAGGGGGTAAAGGAGGTTTTGTGGGCGAGGGGCTTGGACTTCCAGCAAGCATGTGTGAGCGTGTTAGATAGGAGTGAATGGAGATGAATGGTTTTTGGGACCTGATGAGCTGTTGGAGTGTGAGCAGGGTAATATTTTGTGAAGGAATTCAGGAAAACCAGTTAATTGATTTAGTTGGACTTGAGTCCTAGAAATGGGAAGTACAATGCCTGCACTTTAAAGGAGGGGTCTGGGATAGTGACAGCTGGGAGGGACTTATTCTCAGCTGTCGCATCTGAGCGCCTCTGCAAAGACAGTGATTATGTATGAGTGAGGTGAAAGTGTTGAATGATGATGAAAGTATTTTCTTTTTGGGGATTTTCTTTCTTTTTGGGTCACCCTGCCTCGGTGGGAGACGGCCGACTTGTTGAAAAAAAAAAAAAATACTCACTCATAAAGAGTGCACAAAGTTGAAAATCACACTGCATGATTATTCCGGCCATTTACCTAAATGGTTAATTATTATTAACGTAGACTATAAAATTATATTTCTAATTGCAAACTCTGAATATATATAAAATATGATATAAATTACATCAAATGTCTCTCTTTCTACCTTTAAATAATTTAAATATTAATGTTTAATTTTGATGTTTTAAATCTGCATCTATTATTTTAATAGATTAATATTTCTAATAAAAATAAATTATTTTGATAAATCATTTAATATATATCTGATATGAAATTTTAGGAGCATATTTAAGTATTTCATAATATACGGAGAAAATATCAAAAATATTATTTTTAAATATTTGTCACTGACTGTAATGGAGTGAGTGATGATGAAAGTGTTTCTTCTTTTTTGGGGTTACATTGCTTCAGTGGGAAACTGCTGATGTGTTAAAAAAAAAAGTCCTCGAATCATCATCATTTTGATCTTTCATGGGATAAGGACGCACTAATGTAGGAACTGAATACAATAAGTTCTCACATAAAGTTCCTCTATACAGTGTGATTTTTGTTTTGTTTTGTAATTACGATTAAAAAATACATCCAAAATTAAGTAGATGAAACTAAGGTCTTTTCACATGATATTCAATTTCTAATGTATTTTTTCAACTGCATTTACAAAAGAAAAACCTCACTAGATAAAGAACTGTGTAAGAGAACTGAGGAGTTTGATTAACAAAAATGAAATGTGTGTGTGTTCCGTATGGTAATGTTCACACCAGTGAATTTGATCGAGTAGTCTTATGTACGGATAAATTATTGAGAAGCTTTATATCTTTCAGGAATTTACACAAATAACTATGTATGAAGTTAATAGTCCAACTTGGACCATTAACTAGCCACTAGTCAGTATGTTACTAGTTAATAGTTAAAGTCGGACCGAAATGTCGTCATAAGCTTGTCTCTATGTGGGGGTTATCTGTGTATTGTTCCAGTCACGGTATTGTGACTTTTTGTTCTTCAGAAATTTATCGGAAGGAGAGGTTATCTTAATGTAAACAGCTCCATGCAGAATTTGATATTTAGCATTTAAACCTTAAATACCAATCACATATGTGTCATATTTAAGATTTTAATACCAAAATCTCAAAGGTAAGGGATATGAAAAACATCAATCGATAATTAAATTGAACTTTTAAACTTGCATTAAGGGAAAGTAAAATAGTTTACATTTAAAGGAAGCAGAAGCTTTTAAATGCATAATATGTAATAAATACAGTTCGACAAAATTCCATCAGACAATATGGAGATTTACAATTCATTGTTTTACTGGTAATTTATCAATACGAGAAGTAGAAGAATTTAATAAGACGATGTAAAGGGAGGCATTCATTTTCCGAACAGATACTAGCGAAGAGAAGGTGGAGGGACAAGTGCGAGCAAAAGCGGCGTGACGTACTGCTGTTATACGCATAATAGTTTGCCTGCTGCAAACGGATGTCTCGGTGAGGGCCGTTAGCACCCAGCGGCGGGGGTGCCACAACATGAGGAAGCCTCTTACTTGTCTGCGGGGAGGAGGAGAGGGAGTTGGAGGGTGGCTGTGTTAGCTCTCGCGACGACCGCGATGATAACGACTCGCTTGAACTACTTGTGCTCTGTACTCCGTCATTTCGATCTGGAATAAATGAACAAAAATGATTTAACTGGAATATACATGATTCATAGAAAGAGTTAAACATTTAAGATAAAAAATCTACCTTAAAACTAAAAAGTATACAGATGGTCAGTGTCATTTTAAAAGCTCGACTGACTCTGGTATATGGTATGACACAGACTAACTTCCACTACATACCTATACAGAGACCATCAAAGGAGGAGTGGAGGGAATGTTGGCAATTTGGAACTGTAGTATCTACACATCTCTGGCAAGACAGTGATAGTGTGAATGATGGTGAAAGTGTTTCTTTTTCGGGTCACCCTGCCTAGGTGGGAGATGGCCGGCATGATATAAAAAAAGACACCATTATTAAAATAGCATTTTCCCTTGAAAACAGAAGTATTTTCTTTTTTCTCTCAATCATTGCTTTTTTAAAGTTATACCTCTAATAAAGTAATATCACTTTATTTTTTAATATACCAGTCATCTGCCACCGAGACAGGTGACCCAAAAAAGAAGGAAACTAGTATAAAGTTTATCTTCTTTTTACATTTAGTAATGTATACAGGAGAAGGGGTTACTAGCCACTCACTCCCAGCATTTAAGTCGCCTCTTACGACATGCATGGCTTATGGAGGAAAGATTCTTTTCCACTTCCCCATGGAGATGAAATAAAATAAATAAGAATAAGACGTATTAAGAATGCTACACTCTTAATTTCCATTCACATAATATTTACAGTCACTGAATTCTGAGTTGCAGTGCCGGTTATGTATATTTCTTTAATACACCGGACATCTCTCACTCAAGTAGGGTAACCCTAAAAAAAAGAGGAAATGCATTCACTGTTATTCTTTTAATTACTATCTTGCCAAAAAAATGGTGATATCACAGTCCAGATGCCCTTCTGAACTGAAACATCCTCACCCCTCCTTCAGAGTGTAGGCACTATCCTTCCAACCTCCAAGACTTAAGTTCACCTAACCAGTTTCCCTGAATCCTTCATAAATTTTACCTAACTCACACTCCAACAGCACGCCAAGTCACAAAAGCCACCTATCTCCACTCACTCCAAATCTAACATGCTTAACCGAGGCATTCTCACACTATAAAATATTTTTAAAATATTTCCCGCTGAAAAAACCTAAAAGAACAAACATAGAAAGAGAACATAAAAGACTTTAAGAATGAAACAAGCTTGTTGGATGTTCAAGCCCCTACCACTCAAAATCCCCTCCACCTCCTCCTGCCAAAGTTATACATTTGAATAATGATATAATGATAATGATAATGATATATTTGAATAATGATATAGATAAAGTTGAAACACTCATTTTTATAATGTTAATTTTTATGTGTTAAACAATCTCTTAGAAAGCATATATAACGTTCATCAATAAGCACTGAAAAATCTCTTATCAGAAAACATACAGACAATCATCCATGGAACTTTAGAAGTATATTTACAGAAGCAAAATGCTGGATATGTGGAATTTCAAGGAATGATAAAAGGGTCATGTTTTATGATGAGAGGTCACAAATCTAACACACAAATTGAAAATTTATAACCCAACAATAATCTAACAATACAACACAGTTGACGTACCAGACAGAGGATTGACAAAGGACAAAGCTGTCCCTGCTCTGGACTGACCATTAGAAGGAGCTGGAGGGCGCGCAGGCCGACTGTTTTGAACTGTTTCAAAAGCCCCGCTCATGGCAATAGACCCTGCCACTGATGAGCTTAATGACACAAGTGAGCTATGGGAATTTAGCCCTGAGTTTAGGCCTGCAAAAAAATTGGTTATAGGATTATATGTAGGCATTAAAAACACTATCTTTTAGGATTTACTAGCAAAAATTTAAAGCACAAATAACCCGCACATAGAATAATAAAATGTAGGGTCCAAGTAGGACCAAAACGGTGCCATAAGTTTCATTCCTATTTGCAGGTTATTTGTGCATTGTTCCAGTCGTGGTACTGTCTTTTCATTCTTTAAAAAATTTAAAAGTTACGCCAAGAAGTAATTTATTACACACTAGACAATGTTCAACAAGTATTATAGGTACAATACTATACAGAAACAACCCACACATACAAGAGAGACTCTTATGATGAACCTTTATCATGGTACTCTGCCAATTAATTCTTTACCATAATATGTCTGGAACAACTCACAAATACAGTAACACAAACTACAAATGATGTTTTGGTCCATCCTAAACTACGTACAGTGGACCCCCGGTTTTCGTGATTTTTTCGTTCCAGAATGCTGTTCAAGTGCCATTACCAAACGAATTTATTCCCATAAGGAATAATGTAAAGTAGACTAGTCCTTTTAGACCCCCAAAAATACACTTACAAAAGCATTTACAAAAATACACTTACATAAAAGGGCGAGTTTCGAGCATAATGAACACCGGGGGTCCACTGTATTACCAAATCACAATTCTGGTGACATAATAACCATCCAGGATAGACCAAAACATCATCTAGAGTTTCCTCTCTAAAGTATGGATTATTTTTCAACACTAGACGAAGCAATACAGGCAAACTCCTTACATGAATTCCAAATACGTAATAAAAATGCCACAATACAGTGGTTGGAACACAACAATAACTGCACTTAACAAGAGAAAAGGTATGACATTTTAGTGTGATAAATGGAATGAGTGAAGCCACTATATGGCGAAACATTTCTTCAGTAAAGATTTCCAAATTTTGCACAAGTGTCTCATTTTTCATGACATTTTGGTCCATCCTGGACAACTGTCAAGTCATTTATCGATTAACAATTGTTCGGGATGGAATAAATCACAGTCATAAGTGTCTTCCCTTCAGCATTTGTTATTTGCAATAAATTCAAAAGAAAAAAGTCAAAACAGGTAATAATAAATAGGGAGACTCCCAGAGACGAAGCTCAGTTAACACAGAGTTAAGCTAGAGAGGAAACGATAACATTAACTACCCTGTACAGTAAATTATAAACATTAACTACCCTGTACAGTAAATTATAAACATTAACTACCCTGTACAGTAAATTATATAAACATCAAGTACCATGTACAGTAAATTATATAAACATTAACTACCCTGTATGGTAAATTATATAAACATTAACTACCCCTGTAGAGTAAATTATAAAAAGTGCCATTCATGTGTTAAAGCAGCATACCTGAGTTAAGACTAGATACCGATGATGTATTATTCCAGTGGTGTGTGGCAGACGGTGGTGGGGGCATGTTTGCATAAGCACCTGACGTTGATGTCTGGGCTTTAAGGTTAGAGAGTGCATCGGAACGTTGCAAGTGTGACGGAAGACTGGACGGTGCACCAAAGTGTACTGTCTGGGGTTCACTTGTAGTGAAGGATGTCACAACCTTCTAAAAGAAAGAAACCCCTTAAGGTGGTGTTCAAAGTGGTTTATGTTTTTTAATAGTACCACATTAACGATTTTATTAAATGCATTGATGTTTGGTGTTAAACTTTGCACAAATGCATATTCTATCAGTCTTGCACATATAACCATCTAAATTTAAACAAATATCATCCATAATTTCACTTCTCTTCCCACCTTCCTACTCCTTTAAGGTAAAAATTTATAGGATACTGTAAATGCAGCTAGGTATCGATTACTCTGAGATTGAACAGTGCAAATTTTGCTTTAGTACGAAATTACTCAATGATGATTTTTCCCCCAAACTTTTCAAATCGTATACTACAGTGGTACCTCTACTTACAAGAAGTTCCCAACTCGAACAATTATGTAAGTGTATTTTTGTAGGTGCTTTTGCAAGTGTATTTTTTGGGGTCTGAAATGGATTAACCTAATTTTCATTATTTCTTATGGGAACAAATTCCTTCGGTATTGGCACTTGAATAGCCGTCTGGAACGAATTAAGCTCGTAAGTAGAGGTACCACTGTAATTCGAATAGTGTGAATTCAAATTATGCAACCACTTCACAAAATTCATTATTCACACTATTCAAGACCTAGCTGTAGATACAATATTTTACTTTCCTAATTACTATTAAGAATTAACTAAAAGTGTATAAATTATGTGATGGATTCATGCCTGAATGTGCAGAATGTTTTGAAAACTCTTCAGAAAGCATGGAATGTGATGAAAATAAACATTGTATTGACACACCTGCCACTCAGAATGAATTGTATTGACAAACCTGCCACTCAGAATGAATTGTATTGACAAACCTGCCACTCAGAATGAACTGTATTGACACACTTGCCACTCAGAATAAATTGTATTGACAAACCTGCCACTCAGAATAAACTGTACTGACAAATCTGCCACTCAGAATGAATTATACTGACACACCTGCCACTCAGAATGAAATGTATTGACACACCTGCCACTCAGAATGAATTGTATTGACAAACCTGTGTAGACACAATTGGGTTTTATATTTCATGTTCATGCTACTAGCCAAGTGCTGCCATCCAGTATGGGTGTAGTCCTACCTAGAGCTCACTCCATGACACTCTGGCTAGTTCTCACTAATCGCCAGACGTCCCTAGCAGCTGGAAACGCTCTCAATTCTCTCTCGTCTGGCTGTAGGCCTGGCAGGCTTAGCATACAACACACTGCCTATACGTCTTACCCAAAAAACACTAAGGCTTATTATTATTAATATTATTATTA
Organism: Cherax destructor; assembly: GCA_009830355.1. Taxonomy (NCBI): domain Eukaryota; kingdom Metazoa; phylum Arthropoda; class Malacostraca; order Decapoda; family Parastacidae; genus Cherax; species Cherax destructor. The sequence continues at coordinate 831,254 of WNWK01000044.1, forward strand.
TCAGAATTCTTCCTCCATAATCCATGAATGTCATAAAAGGTGACATGATTTTTCTTTTTAGGTCACCCTGCCTTGGTGGGATATGGCCAGTGTTGAAAAAAAAAATATTATTAATATGTGTTTTGTTTTTATATTTTTGACACACTGGCCATCTCCCACTGAAAACACATTCACCATCATTCACGACAATAAACTCACCTGTAAGACTGGAGGATGTTTAGAGTGAGTGGAGGAGACAGATGAGGCAGAAGTGTGGTTGTGAGTGGAGGACTGGGAACCGCCAGATGCCGTGTGATTGTTAGCAGAGGGCGGAGGAGAGGGCTTGGGCGGAGTCTGCCGGCTCGGGGCGGCCGACGGGTCTCCGAGCCTGGGCACGTCTATGAGCGGCTCTGGCTGAGAACTGAAAATCTGTGGGCGAACATTAAGGCAACGATATTAATGTATACGTATGTATAAGTACTGTACTGCATCACTGAGTGCTGGTCTGTGATGTAATAACTGCTACTGTGTTGCACACAAGTGTGACAAATATTTCTCACACCACTATTACTCTTTTACATATTACTGAATTACCCATTACAGTAGAACCCCCATATCCAGTGATTCGGTATCCACAGTTTACTGTAGTCCAAAAATACCTCTTAATTCTGCATTATAATGGCCTCAAAGCACAAAAGTAAAAAGCTGGCAGTTCTTCAAAGCCTAAGAGAAGCCGTTAAGTGCGTCTCATCAATGAAAAAGTGATAATTCTCCCCTTACTGTTCATACTTTATCAATTAAACTTTATAATAGCTATGTATAGGACTTATATACAGTGGACCCCCGAGTTACGAGCACCTCGGAAATCGTACAATTATGTAAGTGTAATATTGTAAGTGCTTTTGTAAGTGTATTTTTGGGGGTCTGAAATGGACTAACCTACTTGACATTATTCCTTAAGGGAGAAAATTTGTTCAATAATGGCACTTGAGCAGCCTTCTGGAATGAATTATGCTCGTTACTCGGGGGTCCACTGTATAGGGTTTGCTACTATCCATGGTTTCGGTATCCACAGCAGGTCCTTGGAACTTATCCCTCGTGGATACAGGGGTCCCTACTGTACTTTATTACAGGTCGACCATCATTAATCCAGCATCATTGGGACCTGTAGGGTGCTGGATTAGTGATTTTACTAGATCACAGAGTGCTTAGGTTAGAATACACTTAACCCAACAGCTAAATTTGAAATTACCCAAGCCAAAATTAGTGCCAGATTAGTGAATGCCGGATCAGTGATGGCCAAACTGTACTTATTACTGAATTACCTATCACTCTATTACCCATTAGTGAATTACCTATCACTCTATTACCTATTACTGAATTACCTATTACTCTATTACCTATTACTGAATTACCTATTACTCTATTACCTATTACTGAATTACCTATTACTCTATTACCTATTACTGTATGTATTACCTATTTGCTTGGCATGACCATAATATCGTGACAATTCCTCATTCTACTGAACCAAACAAACAGTACACAGGATTACCTTCAAATGTCATGCCAAATATTATAAACACTGTATTTATATAAGTAAATTCTTAATATAACACACCTTGGTACATTGGACTTATGGAATAACAGACAAAATCCACTGGTTAAATTGTACTTTTAATAAACTGTGTGTACTGTTAGGTATACTGTTAGGTATACTGTTAGGTATACTGTTAGGTATACTGTTAGGTATACTGTTAGGTATACTGTTAGGTATACTGTTAGGTATACTGTTAGGTATACTGTTAGGTATACTGTTAGGTATACTGTTAGGTATACTGTTAGGTATACTGTTAGGTATACTGTTAGGTATACTGTTAGGTATACTGTTAGGTATACTGTTAGGTATACTGTTAGGTATACTGTTAGGTATACTGTTAGGTATACTGTTAGGTATACTGTTAGGTATACTGTTAGGTATACTGTTAGGTATACTGTTAGGTATACTGTTAGGTATACTGTTAGGTATACTGTTAGGTATACTGTTAGGTATACTGTTAGGTATACTGTTAGGTATACTGTTAGGTATACTGTTAGGTATACTATTAGGTATACTGTTAGGTATACTATTAGGTATACACAGAGTACTTTAATGCTTATCTGGGAATTTTTAACATAATGAGAGATTCTCCCATATTAGTGTCCCATATGAAGTATTAATACTATGGAATACAGAAAGAATTTTTAATATAATAATGATATATAATAATATCTTTATTTCTACATGTACAAGGTGCACAGGCCTATCTGACATCAATGACATACTACTATATAGAAAGCCACTTGTTATGCTGAGCATTTCGGGCAAATTAGATCAGTTTTGTCCCAGGATGCGACCCATACCAGTCCACTAACACTCAGGTACCTATTTTACTGATGGGGAACATAGACAACCGGTGTAAAGAAACACGCCCAATGTTTCTACCCTCACCGGGAATTGAACCCAGACCCCTCACAGTGTGAAGCGAGAGCTTTATCCACCAGGCCACACAACAATTAAGTAAAACTCTGTAACAAACATTTTCAAAATGGAATTTTTTCTTCTTGAATATAATATGTGTGTAACATACAATAATTAGATAAGACTCCGTAACTAACCTTTTCAAAATGTTCGATGAGGATTTCCACCACAATGTTACAAAACTTAATATCCATGATGGCAGCGACAGTTTCTTCCTCTGGTCGCAGTAAGGTCGGTCCAAAACACACTCCGAGGTTGCTTACTGTCATAAGGTTCTTTTCACTCTTGTTGGCAACACTGAACGGAAAATACAATTTATGTTCTAAATGTATGATAGAAGAAATAACTCATTATATGAATTAAACAAGAGGCAGGGGGATAATAACCCCTTCTCCTGTATAAATTACTAAACACGGTGACTTTTTTTCGGGTCACCCTGCCTTGGCAGGAGACGGCTGGTGTGTTAAAAAACCTAAAAAAAAAATGAGATAAACAACAGAGGAGGGCCCTCATGTTACAGCGCTTCACTTTACAGCATTTTGCTAATGCACAAACATAAATTAAATAATAATCTACATCAGTGATAATTTCAATCTATAATAACAATCTGGGAGCACCTGACAGAAGCGACATCTTGTAATACAAACATATAGATTATGTACTCACTTTACTACAGATAGGTTATGTACTCATCTCACTACAAATAGGTTATGTACTCACTTCACTACAGATAGGCTATACTCAGTTCACTACACACAGATAGGCTATACTCACTTCACTAAATGCTGAATTAAAAGTTTGAGAACGGTGAAGTTCGTCTTTGGTAGTTTGTGAACCAGTCCGTGGATGTCGTTGACACGCCGGAATAACTGGTCTTGCTCTGTAAAATAAGAGAAGAGACGATGAGTGATGAAGAGACAGACCCTGCCTAGTGCTTGGGGGTCACTTCCAAGACCCAAGAATGTTACTGGGGCAGTGTTCACGTATTAATCTTATAGAGAAAAATAAATGCTTTCAGAAAGAAAATAACTGTACAAGGGTCATCTCAACTGTGATATTTGCACACATCTGGAAAAACAGTGACTGAATGAATAAATGAATGTATTTGCTGAATTTCAGTCATCCTATCTGTGGGAGATGTCAGGTGTTAAAAAATTCTGTCATAAAGATCTCAGTCCTGTCATTTACTATTTGCTGAAACATACACTTAGTGTAACTTTTCCTCTACCATTATTATATCCACTACCTTCTTTCTTCCTCCTGTCTTTGTCCCGTCCCTGTCCTCCTCTCATATATATATACTAGCTCCCTTACCTTCGTGTGTTAGTGTGTGACTAATTAATGCTCCAAGTCGGACCAAAACGTCTTTTATGTCAGGTTATTTGTGTATTGTAACTTTCTTGAAATATTACACTGTTAGGTTAACTGTTTTATCTAAATAAGTGAAGAGTTGGGATATATATCCCAACTCTTCACTTGAATCTTTGAAGTTTTGTTCTTTGCCAGAAACCTAACTGAAATATTCAGAAACATCACTACAGTTGGACTCCCATATTCACAGGTCCGGTTTCTATGGTTTCAGTTATCTGCGGTTTACCTTGCCCCGAAAATAACCCTTAATTTTGCTAAATAATGACACCAAAGTGCAAAAGTAGTGATGGTGGCAGTTTTTCAAAGCCTAAGAGAAGTCGTGAAGTGCTTCCCATCAGTGAAAAAGTGCTAATTCTCAACTTATTGTGTGTAATTTATCAATTTAACTTTATCATAGGTATATATGTAAACAAAATATTACTTAAATATAGGGTTCACTACTATCTGTGGTTTTGGGTACCCACGGTAGGTCTTGGAGCGTATTCCCCGCAGATACGGGAGTCCTAATGTACTGGGATGAGCTGCAAAATTATGCAAAAGCAATGCACTATAAGCGCTGTTCTAGTGTAAAATGGTATGGTAATACAGATGAGATGTGGAAAAAGACACTTTTTTTGGACATTTATTAAAGGAAATGTTTTGCCACCAGTGGCTTCTTCTTAAGGCTGAGTAAGCCACTAATGACGAAACATTTCCTCTAATAAATGTCCTGAAATGTACGTATATGTGTCATTTTGCACAGTTTTCTAGTCACACTAGACATTAACTTTACACAGAATTAGACATCACTGCCCGTGCATGGGCTTCAACTTTAGCTTCTTCGTGGATTACAAACATTGTATATACGTTGTCACAGAAGCTAAGCTAATCTACTCTTAAATCTTTCATAAGCTTTGTTTTCTCCAGCTTTGGTTCTCTGGAAAGATATTAAATTTGATGTCTAAAGTAACAGTCACCTTGACCACATGAAGTATATTGATCATGTGCAAGCCGAAGCAGAGCTGGAATCGCGTGCGTTGCAATGCCACAATCAGACTCAAACTAGTGACAACCTGTCTAGTTCTTCACCTGCTTTTGGTCAGTGAATGCCTTTGCATTTGCTAGTCATTTGGAAGTTATCCTAGTTTGGATTAAATGTGGAAAAAAAATGTTTGATATAGGTACAACTTTCGAAGAGTAGCAATGCTTGACGAAAGAGAATTACAATATGATTTATAACAACACAATATCTATGCTATTCTTCCTCCATAAGTCATACATGTTGTAAGAGGCAATTAAAATGCTGGGAGCAAGGAGTTAGTAACCCCTTCTCCTGTATAAATTACTAAATATAAAAAGAGAAACTTTTGTTTTTCTTTTTTAGGTCACTCTGCCTTGGTGGGATATGGCCAGTTGTTGAAAAAATATCTATGCTATTAATCTTCATTCAATATTCCCATCATTAGGTGTGCAGGCTAGCTAGCCGGGACTTCACTTGCCCTAAGTTAAGTATAGCCAGGCATTTTGTCCAACTTTGCCTGACTCAGGTTGAGCTGGACAGATGAAGCATTCATGGGGGGGTATAAGAAAATAAGGAAAGGGAACACTGAAGCAGGCCTACTGGCCCATACTAGGCAAGTCCTTCTCAAACCCAAACCCACTAACAAAAATATTCACCCAACCCATTTTTCAAAGTTACCCAAGGAATAAGCTTTGATAACCCTATTAACTTATGTGCAAGTCCCACTCAAATGCAACCTCTCTCACTCATAAGAACATAAGATAAATAAAAGCAAGCATAATATAAAGGGGTATCAGAATACACTCACTGAATGCTTGCAGGTACAGCATTTAGTGAGACTTGACTATTTTATTTTTTATTGTTATTCAAAATTTTTATGAACAAATGTATTTCCTGAGATGTGAAACTTACTGGCAGCAGCAATGAAGGCACTGTGAAGCTTGTACGTCATGAGAGGTTCGGGAAGGTTACGAAAATATTGTTTAATGGCAGACGTAATGGTTTTCACCTCCCACTCAGCAGTGTCGTCTAGCATGAGTCTCTCTGCTTTCCGCCGGTCCAATCCCAACTGTAGCAGCTTCGTTACTTTACTAGACACACCAACTAACCTGTATAAACCTTGATCTTCCAAACCTGTAAATAAATTCACTTAAGTAATTACCCCTGGCATTTCTACTATAGTCAGACTTAGGACAAGGAACATGGAGTGAAAAAGTTAGAACACATATACGTACAGTATTTTCCAAAATATAAGACAAAAAAAATTTCTGACATGCTTCAATTTACAGTGGTCCCCCGTCTAACGAGCAAAATTCATTCCAGAAGCCTGCTCAAGTGCCATTACCGGACGAATTTACTTCCTTAAGAAATAATGTCACGTAGGTTAGTCTATTTCAGACCCCCAAAAATACACTTCCACAAGCATTTACATTATTATACTTACATAATTGTACGATTTCCGGGGTGCTCGTTAGGCGGGGAACCACTGTATAGCTAAAATACATAAATTATTACAATTCTAATCAAAACTGCTGCTACAGTTGCATTTTATGGGAAAAATTAAACCAAATCATATTTTATTTCAAATAGTGTATGTTAAAAACACTTTACATTTTATACAGTCAATGGTAACAATATTACTAAGCAAACTGATGAAAAAAACTTTAAAATGATATTATGTTTGAGGGAAAGCACTACACCCATTAGTGTTACAGTGCCACAAAATGAGGGAGGAAATTAGTTATAATAAGACTTGATCCAAGGAAGAAGAGGATAAAAGCAGTTTTAAATTATGACTGCAAAGAATTCTGTCATAAGTGATGTTATTAGAGAATTCTTCAGGTGCGCCCCAGGGATGTACTTATCACAGTGTAGTAGATGTATAAGAGAGGACCTTCCTGCTCTACAACCGTGTTGACCAGTGTTGTACAGCTTGTGATTGTACATGAAACTAATAAGGTGACTTCTTACATCTAGTACCACAATACGTGAACATAAAACTACTTGAAGATTAAGACACTTAAGCAACATATGGGAATCTTTATTGAAGAAACGTTTTGCCACACAGTGGCTTCATCAGTCCAATACAAAGCAGAAAGTTGTAAGGAGAGGAGGAGTTTGAGGTAATCAGTCCCTCAGCCTGGAGTCGATGTGTTCAGTCCATCAATCTTGTAGAAAGTACAGCATAGGGCCGTAGAAGTGGCTTATATACTGTAGTCAGGTGAGGCGAAGCAGGAGGAGGCGGGGTCATAGTGGTACCATCCACTAGCAGAAGTAGGTCTTCGTCCACTGTGTGGCGAAATGTTTCTTCAATAAAGATTCCCATATGTTGCTTAAGTGTCTTAATCTTCTACTTGTCGGTTTTCAAAACCATTTGTCACATAAAACTACTTAGTACATTAGTGTACATAGTCCTTGCATAGGGAAGCCATGACCTGTAAATTTACAGAAACAACAGTATTGACACTGTACACCCACTTCTAGTGTATGATCCCAGTGGGATCATATACTGCCTGTGGAATAGTAGGTAATCAAGTTTGATCTAAGGAAGGGTACGATAGCTTCAATTCCCCAGCTCTGGAGCCTTGAAGGGGTCCATATATAGTATATAAAGAAACCAACAATAATATTCTCACCTCTACTCTCCAGCATAGCAATTGCTCTTGAGGTAAAACTTAAACCCACTTCATCGAGCGAGGTTTCTTCTTGTGATCCCGGAGCTCCGCTCGGGTGAGCGTACATCTGTTACAAAGACATCATTACATTTATTAGTTCTCTCTCAGTCTGTGGGCACCTTAGTGCATTACAACACTGGCTGCTTTGTTAAGCTGCATGTAGATTATGTGGTCACTGACTATCTGGTCACTGACTATGTGGTGACAGATTATTTGGTCACTATGTGGTCGCTGACTATGTGGTGACAGACTATGTGGTGGGAATGTAAATTTAACTAAAATTTATTTTTCCATTTAAACTTATATATACGTATGTTTTTATTGTAGAAGTTTCAAATAATGGATACCGCAGCGAACCTACGATAATTTTGTATAGTGAATAATTGATGAGGTAGTGTATCACCATCCAAACATTATTGTACATTGTTGTGTATATTATTTTCTGACTGTATAAACAAAACTGTATGCCAAAAACTTTATATCTTATACAAACCACATCAAATATATATGTCACTTTGTCTGACTTTTTTTTAATTATCATCCTAGGTAATTTACATTATGTATGATAATTGTACTTATGTGTACCTGTACCTAAATGAACCTACTTACTTATACACTGACTGTCTCCCACCTAAGCAGGGTGACCACCTAGGCAGTGTGACCACCTAGGCAGTGTGACCACCTAGGCAGGGTGACCACCTAGGCAGGGTGACCACCTAGGCAGTGTGACCATCTAGGCAGGGTGACCACCTAGGCAGGGTGACCACCTAGGCAGGGTGACCACCTAGGCAGGGTGGCCACCCAGGCAGGGTGACCACCTAGGCAGGGTGACCACCTAGGCAGGGTGACCACCTAGGCAGGGTGACCACCTAGGCAAGGTGACCACCTAGGCAGGGTGACCACCTAGGAAGGGTGACCACCTAGGCAGGGTGACCACCTTGGCAGGGTGACCACCTAGGCAGGGTGACCACCCAGGCAGGGTGACCACCTAGGCAGGGTGACCACCTAGGCAGGGTGACCAACTAGGCAAGGTGACCACCTAGGCAGGGTGACCACCTAGGCAGGGTGACCACCTAGTCAGGGTGACCACCTAGGCAGGGTGACCACCTAGGCAGGGTGACCACCTAGGCAGTTTTACAACCTAGGCAGGGTGACCACCTAGGCAGGGTGACCACCTAGGCAGGGTGACCACCTAGGCAAGGTGACCACCTAGGCAGGGTGACCACCTAGGCAGGGTGACCACCTAGGCAGTGTGACCACCTAGGCAGTGACCACCTAGGCAGGGTGACCCAAAAAAGAAAAAACTATACAGTTTATCTTCTTATATTTATTAATAAATATAAATATATTTTTTGGAGCAAGGGGCTAGTAACCCCTTCTCCTGTGTACATTACTAAAGTAAAAAAAGAAACTTTTGTTTTTCTTTTTGGGTCACCGTTCCTCAGTGGGATACGGCCAGATTGTTGAAAGAAGAAGAAATATATTTCTTTATATTATAATCTGCTTACGTGCCTAAAGGCTATTTTGTTGAGAAGATTACTAAATTATTTACAGCACTGGTGGGTGTTTTAAGCTAACATACGTATCAAATACAACTATACTCAAATACAAATATACTCGTTTATCTCTACAGTGTTACAAGTGACTTCAAAATGGTCTCTAGTTAAAGTATAAATATTAATGACATCTCTTACTCTGTAATATGTATTATTCCAATAAAAAAAATAGATATATAAGTATTAATAGGTGGAATATTACTAATTCTGATTTTTAATGCAATATTACCTACAAGCAGAATACGTACCAGTACAGGAGGGCCCCACATATACAGTACCTGTTTCCAGTGTTCCACATTTTTAGTGGCTCTCAAGTGAGCCATTGTTCATTATATTCAGTGCTTTTACTGCTTCTCTGCCGTTATTGCCATTTTTTGTACAACAGCTGCATAAAGGAAGGGTGACCGGTATTATATTTTAAGGTAATTATTGTATTTACTGTGTATTTATTTTGCTTTTTATCTGTTTTTTATGCCTAGCTGTATTGAGCACTTAATAAATGATAGTGTAAATACGTTATCGGATGTTTTAGGCATAGTTGATAATGAAAAACCGCTGTTATCCACCCGCCAGCAATTTTTGCTTATCGTCTGGGGTCAGAAGCCTCATGGCCATACAAATGGGGCCCTCTTGTATAGTGGAGCTGTTATCCACCAGCCGTCAATTTTTGCTTATCGTCTGGGGTCAGGAGCCTTATGGCCGTACAAATGGGGCCCTCTTGTATAGTGGAGTTACAGAGTCAGTACTCACGGGTTCCTTGCCGTCCATGGCATCCATCCAGTGCTTACGATCGTCCTCAGACAATGCTTGCAGTGTGTACTGGACACCGGGTTTATCTTGAGCCGTCAGATCAAAGCAAAACCTTTTGTCTATGCTGTCTGACATTCGTCTAACACACGACCTAAGGACTATAGTTTCTGTCGAAGTCTGAAAAGGAAGTAATAACATCTCTGTTAAAAGTTGACAACTACCATCAATTTTCACTAGTTTTCAAATTATTTTTGCAACTTTACAACTTTACAAAAGCCCAAAGTAATTACTGTACATTGAAATTTCATTATTTATTTCATTTCAATGGTAAAAACTTAAACCAAAACTTACAAATTTGCACTGTTTATGGGTGAAAGAAAAAGAATAATTGAGATTAACTTAGGTACAAAGTCTTAAAAATTAAAAATGAACAAATACAGTATTATCTAATACATCAGCGAAATGGTAACTCCTATGAAAGTCATGCCTACACTTCTCTTCATGTGGTCGCTGTAATCAAAGCCTTTATAAATCAGACACTTACCATGGCACTATATCTTAAAAGCCAGAAAGATCCTGTGTCCACTGGTATTTTAGACATGCTAATATGCACAACAGACTGGACAAAAACACATGCTAGTATTTCACATAGCCATTAGCATTACACGTACTCCTCGACATATGATGGTTCGACTTATGATGTTTCGACTTTACGATGGTGCAAAAGCAATTACTTTGGAGGTGAAATTTGAGATAATTACCCAACATAAAGGCGGCAAGTCCGTACCTTGAATTCATTTATTTACTTTTCAGTACTGGTATTTACAGTAATTATTTGTTCATTTACTATACTTGTTCAGTGATAGTAGTTATTTATTTACTTATTTATTTAGCAAATAATATTCATATTTAACCACGATAGATTTACTGGAACGTAACCCCATCATGAGTCAAGGAGCACCTGTAGATACATCAAAACATTGCCATGACACTTAACCTTGATGCAGGAGTAATGGGTTTCTATGTTGCTGTGGGTCCAGTAACTCACAGAATATGCTTGACTTCTCATTGACACTTAATACAGCCTTAAGTACTTAATAACCAGGTATACTTTGTCAAACAACCTCGTTATCAAAGGCAAATACAGCCTCTCCTCACTTAACGACAGAGTTCCTTTCTTAAGACCACGTCGGTAAATGAATTTGTCGCTAAGCAAGGATCATACTATAATGGTGGTGGATTTGTGTCAACCATCGTTGATATTGTTTTAATGTCACCTTTGCACCATTTATAAAAATTTTAGTACACATATTTTTAAATGTTTATACAGTACTGTACTGTATATTGTAATAAACAGAATAGAGGAAATTAGCTCTAGTATACATTATTTAGGTATGCATACTGGTCAGAGAGCCCATCGTAAGTCCGAGTTGTCAGTAAATGAGTATGTCACTAAGTGAGGAGAGGCTGTATTCATTAGTGAAAATTTCTGCTAGACATCCTCATGGATGTTAGGTAAAAGGACACAAGTGCAACTAATGTGACATTTTATTGTGGCAACATTTCACTCTCCAGGAGCTTTGTCAAGCAGTTACAGCCTGAGTGAGTGAAATTATTATAATATGCCAGCCCTCATGGTTCTCAAATTACACATTGTGAGATCTGGTTGAGAGAAATAAGAACTTTAAAGACTTCATAATGAGAAGATCACCCTGCTTCCCTCCCACTTCTCAATATTATAATAAAGTCTAAACACTCCCTGGACATTCAGACATTAATGATACTAACATAAAGAATAAAGAGACACAATACCCTGACTGGAACAACAAACAAATAACCCGCACATAGGACAGAGAGAAACGTATGACGACATTTCCGTCCAGTTTGTAAGTGGTCCAAGTCAGACCGAAACGTCATCATAAGCTGCTCTCTCTTATGTGTGGGTTATTTATGTATGGATACTGACGTACTACATATGACTATCTAAGAGTTGATTTTGGCAGCCACCTTCCCTGAAGTCTGGTCTGGGACCAGGCTTCCCTGTTGCCAGCTTGATCAATCAGGCTGCTGGTGCCAACCACATGCACTCTAACATATGCATCATAGTCTGGATGATCAGGAACTGACTTGAGGAACTTATCGTGTTCTCTTTCGAAGATGGCCAGGGGGCTTGTTGGTAATTTCCCTTATGCACAATGGGAGCGTGTTGAAGAACCTTGATCACCTTACACTTACTGATTTCTTAGCAAGCTCACATCTGCTTTTCACTGGAGGTATTTTGCAATGTCTGCTAAATCTCTTGGTTTCATAATGAGTGATTTCAGTGTGCAAGTTTGGGCCCATTTCCTCCAGAATTTTCCAGGTGTAGATTATGATGTATCGTTTCCACCTACGTTCCAAGGAGTACAGTTCAAGGGACTTCACATGTTCCCAGTAGTTCAGGTGCTTGATTCAATTTATACATGCAGTGAAGGTTCTCCATATACAGTGGTACCTCGACTTACGATGGTCCCCAAACACACCCTTTTATGTAAGTTTATTTTTTTAAATGCTTTTGTAAGTGTAATTTTGGGGGTCTAAACGGACTAGTCTATTTTACATCATTTCTTAAGGAGATAAATTCGTTTGGTAATGGCACTTGAACAGCATTCTGGAATGAAAAAATATCGTAAGTCGAGGTACCACTGTATTCTCCAGTTCTGCAGTTTCTCCCGTCTTGAGAGAACAAGTAACTTGAAAAAATCAGTACTGCCATGGTATCTCTTGTTTTGAATGTTCTAGTTATCCAAACTTTCATTTTCCTTATGGTTGTGATAATTCTTGTGATCCTTAAATGTGAGATCTCTAACACTGTCACTGCCAAGTCTCTCATACTGAACTTTATACAGCCAATACATGTCCTGGACTTTATACAACAGATACATTCCAGGTTTCTGGAAGATATACTAACCTGAAGTTATCATCACTTAAATCCCCCATAATATGAATCTTCACTGAGTCTTGTGAACTGTATCAAGCACATATAGTGAATGTGTCATACATACAGTGAATGTATATCATACATACAGTGAATGTATATCATACATACAGTGAATGTATATCATACATACAGTGAATGTATATCATACATACAGTGAATGTCTCTCACAGACAAAAATGGACCGTCATATAATAACACATTCACATTAAACAAAAGAAACGTGTATGAAACATGTATATGACTGTTGAGTTTCATGCATCAAGAAGAGCTTTGTGAAGCACAAACACCAGGATAAACCATGGAATGGGTGGGGGTTGAACGTATGGCAAGTGAGCCATACAATGGCCAGGCCAGTGCATTAACCACTTGGCCACCTGACTCTAATACGATCCACTGAAGACAATAAGGGATCTATTGGTGAGTCTCCTTACATCTGAAGGGAGGCTGCTGAAAAACTATGGACTTTTCAGCTCAAGTCATCTTTTAGCATACGTACTTACTGCACTCTACTTTTTACTGAGGTATTTTCGTTGTGTACTTTGCCTCCTGTTGTTGTGAGATTAATTTTAATGTGTAAATTTAAAAAAGTCCTTATATTGTAATACAGTACAGTACAGGTACTCCTCGACTTAAGATGGTTTGACTTATGATATTTTGACTTTATGATGGAGCAAAAGCAATTACTTTAGAGAAAAAACTTAAGATAATTACCTAGCATGAAGGCGGCAAGTCTGTAACTTGTATTCATTTATTTACTTTGCAATATTGGTATTTAGTTAGTTACAGTAATTATTTGTTTATTTACTTATTCATTGACAGTAGTTATCTATTTATTTATTTACTTAGAATATCATATCTATATTTGACTTAGGATATTTTGTACTTACGATGGGTTTGTTGGAACATAACTCCATCGTAAGTCAAGGACCAACTGTAAATGTATATCTCTCTCAACTGATGCCCTGTGAGTAAAACTTCTTATCACTGTTGAACTGAATGGCCACAAAAGCCTCAGGGGAAAGAGACTCCTACTGCAGTAGCTTAGGAACCCTAACTGGTGCCTGGGCCACAGGAAAACTATTACTGTGCTCCAATCTCACACTCTACATCTGAGAACTACACAAGCCTGTAGTGCGGAGATGAGACATCAAGAGTCCATAGTGAGAGTTAGACAAAGAGCTCAGCTCACCATATGGTGGAAAAAGAGCTGGGATATTCTGATGTGAACCAAACTTACAACCATCATCACAAATAATTAGCTACAAAGAACATGCCAAACCCTTGTGTTACTACATGATTAGCTGATTATTCAAACATAAATGACAAGCAGAGCATTGTAACTGGTTTGTATGAGTTTGTGGAGAGCAGCTTATGACTGATCAAGAAGAGACTTGCTGCAAGGGAATGTAGTGTTGACAGAACCCGTGAGGCAATCTGGCAGGAATTATGACTGAATCCCTGTCTGTCACTGGTAACCATCTTGGCAGCCACTGTAACAACTGATTATTAGGTAGACAGCAAGAATCGTAGTCCTTGATGTTGTATTATGTGTAAGTAGGAGGCCAAGTGCGTTCTTGTGAGAGGACAGGTCGCTGGATCTCGTGAAGCACAGATATATTTTGAGTTACACACAGGTTGGACTTAGTCTAACACAAACCTGGACTATGAAGATGTTCCAACACCTTGTTTGGTTTACGATAAATAGAAGAGAGTAGTGAGGAGGCTTTATGAACAATCTCTACAACGTGGACAAAGACTTCAGCATCTTCTTCAGTTTCAATAATGAAGATATTTCCTACGTGTTAAAATTTTAAAGTGGATCACCCCAGAGAATTCAGATTTTTTTTTTTACAAATCTTTCTTTTTCTAGGACTTTTAATGTCATCTGTTTTAATGTTTACCTTTAACAAGAGTCCCGGGAGAATGGCTGAAGATGCTGGAACCATACTCTGAGGGCCAAAGATTTGAAAATAAGATATCGAGCAAGAAGCTGCCCAGCAGAGGAAGAAACAATTGCACATAATTAATCAAATCTGATGTTGGGATGATGTATAACATTCCCAGAGAGAGGAGAGAAGTTACATAGATAAAACGTCCCCATCCATGAAAAGGATGGCAACTGTCTTCTAGACAATGCCTGTTTCTCCGGAGGGAACAAAAAGAAGAAATCTTGAAGGTTGAATTAACTGCAAGCCAAGTAAAGTAAGAAGGAAGGAGGTAGAACTTACCCCAGTAAAGGAAGCCAAGTAAAAAGGAAGGAGGCAGAACTTACCCCAGTAAAGGAAGCCAAATAAGAAGGAAGGAGGCAGAACTTACCCCAGTAAAGGAAGCCAAGTAAGAAGGAAGGAGGCAGAACTTACCCCAGTAAAGGAAGCCAAGTAAGAAGGAAGGAGGCAGAACTTACCCCAGTAAAGGAAGCCAAGTAAGAAGGAAGGAGGCAGAATTTACCCCAGTAAAGGATAAACTCAGCTGCAGGACACTGGCAATGACTACTGCCAGAATCACTATTATTACAATGATGAAGTGATAACTATTAGAATGAATAATTAGGTTGGTAGACAGCAACCACCCAGGGAGGTACTACCGTCCTGCCAGGTGACTGTGAAACAGAAACCTGAAACTGTTTTACATGATGGTAGGATTGCTGGTGTCTTTTTTCTGTCTCATAAACACGCTGGATAACAGGTATATCTAGCTACTTCTACTTACACTTTAGGTCACACTACACTGGCATACACATGCATATATATACATACACACATCTAGGTTTTTCTTCTTTTTCTTAATAGCTCTTGTTCTTTTTATTTTCTCTATTGTCCATGGGGAAGTGGAAAAGAATCTTTCCTCCGTAAGCCATGCGTGTCGTATGAGGCGACTAAGATGCCGGGAGCAATGGGCTAGTAACCCCTTCTCCTGTACAAATCTACTAAAAACGAGAAGAAGAAAAACTTTATAAAATTGGGTTGTCTGAATGTGCGTGGATGTAGTGCGGATGATAAGAAAGAGATGATTGCCGATGTTATGAATGAAAAGAAGTTGGATGTCCTGGCCCTAAGCGAAACAAAGCTGAAGGGGTAGGCGAGTTTCAGTGGGGAGAAATAAATGGGATTAAGTCAGGAGTATCTGAGAGAGTTAGAGCTAAGGAAGGGGTAGCAATAATGTTGAAGGATCAGTTATGGAAGGAAAAGAGGGAATATAAATGTGTAAATTCAAGGATTATGTGGATTAAAATAAGGGTCGGATGCGAAAAGTGGGTCATAATAAGCGTGTATGCACCTGGAGAAGAGAGGAGTGTAGAGGAGAGAGAGAGATTTTGGGAGATGTTAAGCGAATGTATAGGAACTTTTGAACCAAATGAGAGAGTAATTGTGGTAGGGGACCTAAATGCTAAAGTGGGAGAAACATGCAGAGAGGGTGTAGTAGGTAAGTTTGGGGTGCCAGGTGTAAATGATAATGGGAGCCCTTTGATTGAACTTTGTATAGAAAGGGGTTTAGTTATAGGTAATACATATTTTAAGAAAAAGAGGATAAATAAGTATACAAGATATGATGTAGGGCGTAATGACAGTAGTTTGTTGGACTATGTATTGGTAGATAAAAGACTGTTGAGTAGACTTCAGGATGTACATGTTTATAGAGGGCTACAGATATATCAGATCACTTTTTAGTTATAGCTACAGTGGGAGTAAAAGGTAGATGGGATACAAGGAAAATAGAATCAGTAAGTAAAAGAGAGGTGAAGGTTTATAAACTAAAAGAGGAGGCAGTTAGGGTAAGATATAAACAACTATTGGAGGATAGATGGGCTAGTGAGAGTGTAGGCAATGGGGTCGAAAATGTATGGGGTAGATTTAAAAATGTAGTGTTAGAGTGTTCAGCAGAAGTTTGTGGTTACAGGCGAGTGGGTGCGGGAGGGAAGAGGAGCGATTGGTGGAATGATGATGTAAAGAGAGTAGTAAGGGAGAAAAAGTTAGCATATGAGAGGTTTTTACAAAGTAGAAGTGATGCAAGGAGGGAAGAGTATATGGAGAGAAAAGAGAGGTTAAAAGAGTGGTGAAGCAATGTAAAAGAGAGCAGATGAGAGAGTGGGTGAGATGTTATCAGCAAATTTTGTTGAAAATAAGAAAAGTTTTGGAATGAGATTAATAAGTTGAGGAAGCCTAGAGAACAAATGGATTTGACAGTTAAAAATAGGAGAGGAGAGTTATTAAATGGAGAGTTAGAGGTATCGGGAAGATGGAGAGAATATTTTGAGGATTTGTTAAATGTTGATGAAGACAGGAAGCTGTGATTTCGTGTGTAGGGCAGGAGGAATAACATCTTGTAGGAGTGTGGAAGAGCCAGTTGTGGGTGTAGGGGAAGTTCGTGAGGCAGTGGGTAGAATGAAAGGGGTAAGGCAGCTGGGATTGATGGGATAAAGATAGAAATGTTAAAAGCAGGTGGGGATATAATTTTGGAGTGGTTGGTGCTATTATTTAATAAATGTATGGAAGAGGGTAAGGTACCTAGGGATTGGCAGAGAGCGTGTATTGTTCCTTTGTATAAAGGCAAAGGGGACAAAAGAGAGTGCAAAAATTATAGGGAATAAGTCTGTTGAGTGTACCTGGTAAAGTGTATGGTAGAGTTATTATTGAAAGAATTAAGAGTAAAACAGAAAGCAGGATAGCAGATGAACAAGGGGCTTTAGGAAAGGTAGGGGTGTGTAGACCAAGTGTTTACAGTGAAACATATAGGTGAACAGTATTTGGATAAGGGTAAAGATGTTTTTGTGGCATTTATGGATTTGGAAAAGGCGTATGATAGGGTAGATAGGGGGCAATGTGGCAGATGTTGCAGGTGTATGGAATAGGAGGAAGGTTACTGAAAGCAGTGAAGAGTTTTTATGAGGATAGTGAGGCTCAGGTTAGAGTGTGTAGGAGAGAAGGGACTATTTCCCAGTAAAAGTGGGCCTTAGACAAGGATGTGTGATGTCACCGTGGTTGTTCAATATATTTATAGATGGGGTTGTAAGAGAAGTGAATGCGAGGGTCTTGGCAAGAGGTGTTGGGCTAAAAGATAAAGAAGCAAATACAAAGTGGGAGTTGTCACAGTTGCTTTTGCTGATGACACTGGCTTTGGGAGATTCTGAAGAGAAGCTGCAGAGGTTGGTGGATGAATTTGGTAGGGTGTGTAAAAGAAGAAAATTGAAAGTGAATATAGGAAAGAGTAAGGTGATGAGGATAACAAAAGAATAGGTGACGAAAGATTGGATATCAGATTGGAGGGAGAGAGTATGGAGGAGGTGAATGTATTCAGATATTTGGGAGTGGACATGTCGGCGGATGGGTCTATGAAGGATGAGGTGAATCATAGAATTGATGAGGGAAAAGGGTGAGTGGAGCACTTCGGAGTCTGTGGAGACAAAGAACCTTGTCCATGGAAGTAAAGAGGGAATGTATGAGAGTATAGTTATACCAACGCTCTTATATGGGTGTGAAGCATGGGTGATGAATGTTGCAACGAGGAGAAGGCTGGAGGCAGTGGAGATGTCATGTCTGAGGTCAATGTGTGGTGTGAATATAATGCAGAGAATTCGGAGTTTGGAAATTAGGAGGAGGTGCGGGATTACCAAAACGATTGTCCAGAGAGCTGAGGAGGGGTTGTTGAGGTGGTTTGGACATGTAGAGAGAATGGAACGAGACAGAGTGACTTCGAGAGTGTATAAATCTGTAGTGGAGGGAAGGCGGGGTAGGGGTCAGCCTAGGAAAGGTTGGAGGGAGGGGTAAAGGAAGTTTTGTGTGCGAGGGCTTGGACTTCCAGCAAGCATGTGTGAGCGTATTTGATAGGAGTGAATGGAGGCATATGGTTTTAATACTTGACGTGCTGTTGGAGTGTGAGCAAAGTAACATTTATGAAGGGATTCAGGGAAACCGGCAGGCCGGACTTGAGTTCTGGAGATGGGAAGTACAGTGCCGGCACTCTAAAGGAGGGGTGTTAATGTTGCAGTTTTATAACTGTAGTGTAAAGCACCCTTCTGGCAAGACAGTGATGGAGTGAATGATGATGAAAGTTTTTCTTTTTAGGGCCACCCTGCCTTGGTGGGAATCGGCCGATGTGTTAATAAAAAAAAAAAAAAAATGTGCAACATCTGTGTATCTTCCTTTGTACACGTTTTTCCATCCAGTGGCTTTATCAATACAATATAAGGATATGTGAAGACTGTAGAACTATATACAAAAGATGAGGTAATCAGTCCCTCAGCCTTGGAGTTGGTGAAAATCACCATAGAACACAGGCAGGAATCCTGTCTGTGCTTCCAATTCTTCAAGACTACAGTGCTCTTCACCAACTCTAAGGATGAGGGACTGATTACCTCATCTTTTGTATATAGTTCTAAAATCTTCATACTAAGTCCTTGTATTGTACTGATAAAGCCACTGGATAGAAAAAGTCTACAAATAAAAATACCCAATTGTTGTACATGTGTCTAATTCTTCATTTTATCAGCATTTATTACCATTCATGTACAACTATCAGAAAGTTGTCAAGATACACAGCAGAAAATGTGTTTATTCTTAAACAATCTTAATAAACTTCTGAGAATACCTAAGGAGCCATTTAAAGACTTACAGTCACTGCTCTGAACTGGAACTTTAAAATATGCAGCAGAAAATAAAATGATAGAAATCCTTTTTCCCCATAGCAAGACAATATAAAATGCACTATAAATTTGGCCCACAAAAACACATTTTTAAAATGTTTCATTGCTTGAAATATCTAATATTATATGAAGAATAGTTAACCTTGAGGAAAGGGAACATAAAATATATCTCCCAACTGAAGTGACTTTTAATTGATGGAATAACTAATGCCTTGTTGGAGAGAATGAGGCGGCTCAGTGTGCGTTGTGAGGGTAAAACATAGTACGGTCTGCAAGATCAGGAAAACTAATCAAAAACAAGCAAGAATCAGTTTTAACAAAATGATCATTGATTGAAGAACAAAAAGGTATAATACTGTAACTAGAATAATACACAAAAAACTACTCCCCCTACTTTCTACTACCATTACCACTTCCACTACCTCTACTACTACTGCTACTACCAGCATTACTACTACTTTTTCTTCCTCTCTTTCTCCCATCCCTGTCCCCTTCGCATATATATACAGTGGACCCCCGAGTTTCGTAAAAACTTCACTCCTGAAGTCTGCTCAAGTGCCATTACCGAACGAATTTACTCCCTTAAGGAAAAATTTCAAGTAGGTTAGTCTATTTCAGACCCCCAAAAATACACTTCCACAAGAACTTACAAAATTATACTTACATAATTGCACGATTTCCGGAGTATTCGTTAACCGAGGGTCCACTGTACTGGCTCACACATCCTCTTCTGTCAGTGTGACTTGTAAATGGTCCAAGTTGGACCGAAAAGTTGTCTTAACCTTTTCTCTCTCCTATGTACGGGTTATTTGTGCATTGATCATTAACTCTCCTGTTAGTCAGGTGCGTCCAGAATGGAGTGACACAAGCAACCTACCATGTTACTATTTCTTTTCTTTTACATAAATCAATTTTACAGGTTAAGAGCTGTTATCCTACCTTAGCTCATTTCAAAGCCTCAGCTCTATCAGAGATATACTACTACCTCCCAGGATGTGACCCACACCAGTCGGCTAACACCCAGGTACCTACTTGTTGCTAGGTGAAAAGGGAAAGCAAGTGTAAGGAAATATGTCCAATGTTTTCTTACGTACCGGGGATCGAACCACAGACACTCAGTGTGTGAGCTGAATGCTCTACCAACCAAGCTATGGGACACCTTATTTGAATGTATTGATAAAGCTGATTCCAGTGTGAAAGTGGAATCTACCTTGATACTCCCGCCCGGTGCTCATCACTGATGAACGCCAGTAAAACAAGAAACTGGAAAGCAGTGAGAGTGTGGGCCAAATCTGCAAATTTTACAGAGCATATTGTAGTTAGCTCAAAAAGCAAAGTATCCTCAATGATAGGTGCTATGAGTACGAGAAACTGATAGGTGATTTAAGTACAAGAGGCTGATAGGTGCTGTGAGTACGAGAAACTGATAGGTGATATGAGTACAAGAGGCTGATAGGTGCTATGAGTAAGAGAGGCTGATAGGTGCTATGAGTAAGAGAGGCTGATAGGTGCTATGAGTATAAGAGGCTGAAAGGTGCTGAGTACAAGAGGCTGATAGGTGCTGAGTACAAGAGGCTGATAGGTGATATGAGTATGAGAGGCTATTAAATACACAGCTAGGTCTTGGTTAGTACAACTAATGAATCCCTGGAGCGGTTGCATTATTATTTGTAATTTTTGCACAAGATTTTTTCACATTAAATCAAAATTTGCACTTATTGAGCTCACAGTAATCAAGACCTGGCAGTACTTACAGAAGAGCAAGCAGCATGTGTGACACTTGTGTAATATAGCATGGTACTTACCCAACAAGTTAGTAAATAAAATGTAGTAAACACTAGCTACTATTTCATTTTATACAAAGATAATAGAGGAGAGACAGCCATGTAAATACAGGTATTCCTCGACTTACGATGGTTCGACTTACGATATTTTGACTTTGCGATAGTGAAAGGCAATTACTATGGAGATGAAACTTGAGAGTGAGAAGAAACTGTGTAAAACAAACTAAAGAACTTATGAGAAAAATAGAGTTAGGTTCCTGGGACCCCCAAAGTGAAGCACAAATTGGAAAAATAGTTAGGTTCCAGGGACCCCAAACTGAAGAACTTATGGGAAAAATAGGGTTACATTCCTTGGGCTCCCGAAAGTTCCAACCAAACTTTTATAGGTCTCTAAATTGTAAAAAAAAAAAAAAAAAAAAAAAAAGTAATTGTAGTTCATTGTCGTGAGGTTTGCAAGTCTGCAACTTCTATTCATTTATTTACTCTTCAATAATGGTATTTATTTTTTTAACACTTCGGCCGCCTCCCACCGAGGCAGGGTGATATTTTGTATATTATACTGCTCGTTCATGATATTTTGTATATCATACTGCTCGTTCAAAGTATTTACTTGTAAAAGTACCCCAGGTACAAGAGAAGTATACATAAATTTACTATACCCAGTGTATGGACCCAAGGATAAGACATCTTTCTAAATAACTTAACTACATCAATACCAATAAGAAGCAGCATCAGAAAGGGTGGAAAATGAGACTGTATCAAATAGAGTGTCTCATGTAAATATGGTAGTTATCCACGAGAAAAATGCCAAACCAGTGAGGTCATTCGACACTGTAGTACCTTTGATATACCTTTGAAGAGTTTCGAGTTTCACTACTCTTGCAGCCCGGCCACAGGTCAAGCTTGTCTGGTGCTTGCCTGGTCAACCAGGCTGTTACTGCTGAAGGCCCTCTGCCCCACATATCCATCACAGCCTAGTTGATCTGGCACCTGGTGAAGATACTTGTCCAGTTTCTTCTTGAAGGCTTCTACACTTGTTCCAGCTGTGTTTCTGATATCTTCTGGTAAGATGTTGAATAGTCTGGGACCCCGGATGTTGATACAGTGTTCCCTTATTGACCTCACCGCACCCCTGCTCCTCACTGGGTTTATTTTACACTTCCTCCCATATCTCTCACTCCAGTATGTTGTTATGGCAGAGTGCAGATTTGGGACCAGGCCCTCGAGTACTTTCCAGGTACGTATATATTATCATGTATCTCTCTCTCCTCCACTCTAATGAGTACATGTTCAAGACTTGAAGGCGTTCCCAGTAATTTAGGTGCTTTACTGGCTCAATGTGAGCCGTAAATGATCTCTGTATTTGTTCCAGCTCTGATATTTCTCCTGCCTTGAACGGAGCCATCAGCACTGAGCAATATTCTAAATGAGGGAGCACTAGCGATTTGAAGAGTGTCAACATTGACATTATTTCCGTTGTTTTGAAAGTTCTCAATACCCACCCCGTCATCTTCCTGGCTGTCGTGATCTTTGTCTTGCTATGGTCTTTAAAAGAAAGGTCAGCTGACATAATTATTCCCAGGTCTTTTACGTGTTCCTTTCGTTCTATTTGGTGACCCTCTTCAGTTTTGTATATAGTGTTCCTTTTGAGTTCTTCATTCTTTCCATACCTAAGCAGCTGGAACTTATCACCATTGAACATCATGTTTTTCTCCACTGCCCACTGGAAAACCCTGCTTATGTCTTCCTGTAATTTTTCAGTGTCCTCTACCATAGTGACTTTCATGCTTATTTTAGTGTCATCTGCAAATGATGATACAAAAGTGTGATGGATGTTTTTATCTATGTCTGCTATGAGGATGAGAAACAGCAGAGGTGCCAGGACAGTGCCTTGGGGCACTGAGCTTTTTACCTCGCTGATGCTAGATCTTGCTCTGTTTACTACTACTTTTTGTGTTCTGTGTTAGGAACCCAAAAATCCATCTGCCTACCTTCCCCATAATGCCCATGGCCTTCATTTTGTGCCCTATCACTCCATGATCGCATTTGTCAAACGCCTTTGCAAAATCTGTGTAAATCACATGTGTTTTGATCGTCTTACAACGCCTCCATAATTCTGTCATAATGGTTCAGCAGCTGTGACAGGCATGATCGTCCTTCTCTAAAACCATGCTGGTTTGGGTTATGCTGGTCCATGAAATTTGTGATCTGCCGTCTCATTACTCTTTTGAAGATTTTTATGATGTGAGAAGTTAGGGCTACTGGTCTGTAATTTTTAGCTAGTGCTCTACTACCTCCCTTAAATCGCAGATATGGCACTGATGGACAGGTGTTCTGCAGCACATGTGAGGAGCGCCAAGTAATACAAAGGTGTAACACACATAAGGAGCACCAAGTAACACCAGGATGTAACACACATAAGGAGCACCAAGTAACACCAGGGTGTAACACACATAAGGAGCACCAAGTAACACCAGGGTGTAACACACATAACGAGCACCAAGTAACACCAGGGTGTAACACACATAAGGAGCACCAAGTAACACCAGGGTGTAACACACATAAGGAGCACCAAGTAACACCAGGGTGTAACACACATAAGGAGCACCAAGTAACACCAGGGTGTAACACACATAAGGAGCACCAAGTAACACAAGGGTGTAACACATAAGGAGCACCAAGTAACACAGGGTGTAACACGTGCAAGGAGCACCAAGTAACACAAGGGAATGAGTAAGTCAGAACCCACAACCTCAGGGAAGACACTGTAAGAATATAAGAACATAAGAAAGGAGGAACACTGCAGCAGGCCTACTGGCCCATACTCGTCAAGTCCTTCTCAAACCCAAACCCATGACACTTCCTAGTGGGAACTGTGACTAATGACCAATTTAGCCATGGTAGGTAACCTGGTGGCTGTCACCACTGATTATATTGAGTGGAAAGCAGTACTTTTAGCAATTAAGGCTGCATTAAGCATGAGTGCAAAGACAAGCATGTTTATAGGGTAACTAGACCCCACTAAGCATAGATGATAACAAAAATGCATGCAAAATATACATTACAAATCCTATTCTTTTTTTACCCAAAATTAAAAAAATATTGGGTAAAAATTCATTATTTTAGAGAAAAATGCCCAATATTATAGATTTTAATGTACGTACTTATCAGATAAATGATCCTAATCTTTTTTTAACCAGATGACTATCAGATAAATGACTACTTAATGGGATAAGTGAGTCATCTAACTACCTGGCAATATTAATTTCATCTTTCTTTACCCTGAATTACTTTTCTATACATATAATAAATCTTACAATATTTAATATACAGATGCTCCTGCTTTACGATGGTTCAATTTGCAATATTTTGACTTTACAATGGTGGGATAGCAATGTACATTTGTACTCTACAGTATACTGGACAATTATTGATAGGATAAACCTGTATTTATTTATTTAATTTTCAATACTAGTATTTAGTTAGTTACAGTAATTATTTGTTTATTTACTTATTGAGTGACAGTAGTTATTTATTTACCATATCACATTCATATTCTACTTACAATATTTTCAACATAGGTACATAAACCCATTGTAAATCAAGAAGCACACAATACTTAAACCTAGATGAACTCTATCTTCCATAAATTTATCATAAATACAGAATATTTGTTTCAATATATTCTTCACTATAATGAATTTTGATTGATTCATAAAATGATTATTGATAAGATTTCATCCTAGGATACTTGCAGTCTGACTTACAATTTTGTGCTGAATCTGGTTGTACGGGATCATTGTAAAGACTCTGTTTTCCTTCTGGTAGAGACAGTAATGTTTGGTCCAGGTTGTTCCAAATGCCTCTGTTGGAATAAAGAAGAAACTTCAATGAAATTACTCACGAAATCATAATAACGTGATTGTAAACAAATCAAGGAATGAGTGGGATTTGAACCCTAGATTCCCTCGCCATGGGTTTGAACCCTAGACTCCCTCGCCAAGGGTTTGAACCTCATCACCCATTGTTTGGATATAGGAGAACATATTGATTTCTTACTTATAAACAAGTTGATTGTTGTTACAGTCATGGGGAGAGTGTCAAGTTACATTCATGGGGGGAGTGTTAAGTTACAGTCATGGGGAAAGTGTTAAGTTACAGTCATAGGGAAAATGTTAAGTTACAGTCATGGGGAAGTGTTTATTTGCAGTCACAGGGAGTGTTAAATTACAGTCATGGGGTAGTGTTAGGCTACAGCTATGGGGAGAGTGTTAAATTACAGTCATGGGGGACTGTTAGTCTACAGTTATGAGGGGAGTGTTAAATTACGGTCAGGGGGGACTGTTAGGCTACAGTTATGGGGGGAGTGTTAAATTATAGTCATGGGGGACTGTTAGTCTACAGTTATGAGGGAAGTGTTAAATTACAGTCAGGGGGGACTGTTAGGCTACAGTTATGGGGGAGTGTTAAATTACAGTCATGGGGGACTGTTAGGCTAGTTATGGGGAGTGTTAAATTACAGTCATGGGGGACTGTTAGGCTACATTATGGGGAGTGTTAAGTTACAGTCATGGGGACTGTTAGGCTACAGTTATGGGGGAGTGTTAAATTAGAGTCATGGGGGACTGTTAGGCTAGTTATGGGGGGAGTGTTAAATTACAGTCATGGGGGACTGTTAGGCTACAGTTATGGAGGAGTGTTAAGTTACAGTCATGGGGGACTGTTAGGCTACAGTTATGGGGGTAGTGTTAAATTACAGTCAGGGGGGACTGTTAGGCTACAGTTATGGGGGGAGTGTTAAATTACAGTCATGGGGGACTGTTAGGCTACAGTTATAGGGGAGTGTTAAATTAGTCATGGGGGACTGTTAGGCTACAGTTATGGGGGGAGTGTTAAATTACAGTCATTGGGGACTGTTAGGCTACAGTTATGGGGGAGTGTTAAGTTACAGTCATGGAGGAAATGTTAAGTTACAGTCGGTGGGAGACGGCCAACGTGTTAAAAGAAAAGTATTCACAGCTGATAACCAATATATTCCACATTACACAGAAAACTAAAGTAACGTACTCTTCTCCATGAGAAAGAGGTAGCCTTGTCTCGTATACATCTTGTCCATATTGCCGGGATCCATTGATTTCTGAAAGACAGAATCGTACAGTTATATATTAGCAAAAAAACATACACAATATTGCATGAATACAGCTGAAACATAACATGGGTGAGTAAGTATGAGAGGATTAAGCTGACAATGAAACCATTAATGAGATTCCTAACATAATACTGCAAACCAGTTTCAATATCTGAAATTTATCTCTTGAGTATAGTCATATTTAATAATTTATTCAAAACAAATGAATAAATTTTTCAACTGTATTTTATATAAATTCAGTGATATAATTTTAGCTGTGATGCTTTTTATCCATATATCAAAAAAATTAATTATCCAGTAGTCTTATATTTGTATATCAATTATAACTATAATATAATATAGAAAAGCATATCTGATGTTATATTTGTGAATGGTATCACTTAATTTTTTATTAATCAATATTGCAAAGACTCTGAACTTTGAGAGGTCATCAAATTGATTTAGCAGTGAAAATACTGTAAATATATGATAGTCATATAAGTAACATGAGTTAATCAAATTAAAGAAATATGAGAGAGAGACAAGCCACGTGGCGAACATGATGAGTGACATACCATGCAAGTTGCCATTACAGGCGCAGGCAACATTGCACTACCACATTTAACCACTGGAAGAACAATATGCATAATTTTTTTAAACAGGCGGTCAGGATTTGAACCCGTGGACTAACCATCCCCAGACTGCCAGCCTGGGGTACTATCCACTACACTACAGTAGGTATTGTAAGGGATAGTACACAAGGCCGATAGGCTCATGACAGCTACAACATAGATATAAATTACAATTCCTCTTAGTATTTTTTTCCATTCATCCAAAATGAATTTTTCAATACACAAACATACATAAATACACAAACAACCCCACAAAGAAACAATAATTAAAACAACTAAAGGAAGTTCTCAACTTATGAACACATTGGGGACCTCCTGTATTGTGTATAATAATGATATTACACACAATAATGATATAATAATAATGATATTATACACAGAAGATTGTCAAGGTGTTTGTAAGTCTAGGACGTACTGTACTGTATATTCTGGCCAGACACTGGCACACTCTTCAGTACAGTCATCTTATTAATTAATGCTTCACTGGGAGTGAGCTGGTTGGTGCCTGTGTTGACAACATTTGCATATTAGAATTTACACTACATAAAAATAAACCATGGAATGAGTGAGGTTTGAACCCGTGGTGAGTGAGTCGTAAAACTCCAAGCCAGTGCGTTTTACCCTTCACTGGCCATGGGTTCAAATCCCACCTGTTCTGTTGTTTGTTTACAACTGTGTTATTACGATTTGGTGAGTAAATACCACACACACATTTGTGGTCTAGTAGCAACCAGTGAAGAGATGGGCCAAGAGCTATGACTCGACCCCTGCAACCACAATTAGATGAGTACACACACACACACACACACACACACACACATATTCTGAATGTTCAAACTACTTAGCAATAATTTTAGATAATTTAGAAATTATAGAAGAAGACTGTTAAAAACAATTGCTGTGTGCTTAGAAATAATTATTTGTAATATTATCTCCTACAATGATTACAGCCTCTCCCCACTTAGCAATGTACTTGTTTACCAACGACTCTGACTTATGACGGGCTCTCTGACCTGTGTGCATACCTAAATAATGTATATTAGAGCTGATTTCCTCTATTCTGTTTATTACAATATACAGTACACTACTGTATAAACATTTAAAAATATACTAAAAATGTTATAAATGGTGCAAAGGTGACATTAAAACAATATCAAAGATGGTTGACACAAACCCACTACCATTATAGTATGCTCCTCACCTAGTGACGAATTCGTTTACCAGCGAGGTCTTAGGAACAGAACTCCGTCGTTAAGTAAGGAGAGGCTGTACATAAATGTGCCCATGTACAAATACACACACACCTACATAAATGACTGGCAAAAACCATAATATAACAACGATAAATAATGGGATAGGTGTCCCTTGGCTAGGTTGGTAGCGCACTTAGCTCACACACTGAGGTCCGTGGTTTGATCCCCAGTATGGGTGGAAACATTAGGACATGTTTCCTTAAAACACCTGCTGTCACTGTTCACCTAGCAGTAAGATAAGTACCTGCGTGTTAGTCACCATACACCTGCTGTCCCAGTAAATAGGTACCTGGGTGTTAGTCACCTTACACCTACTGTCCCTATTCACCTAGCAGTAAGTAGGTACCTGGGTGTTAGTCACCTTACACCTGCTGTCAGTGTTCACCTAGCAGTAAGTAGGTACCTGGGTGTTAGTCAACTGGCGTGGGTTGCATCATGGGGACAAAATTAACCTAACTTGCCCAAAATGCTCTGCATAACCAGGGGCTTTCTATATAGCATGTCATTGATGTCAGCTATGGTCTGTATAAGTTGTATCATGTACTTGTAGAACAAAGATTATTATTATTATTATTATTATTATTATATGGTATGTCATTGATGTCAGCTATGGTCTGTATAAGTTGTATCATGTATGTACTTGTAGAAATAAAGATGATGATTATTATTATTATTAGTTTTTAGTATTATTATTATAACTTGGATGGAGGGAGGAGGCAATGTTCGAACCCCAGGCAAGCCAGTCTACAGTAAAAACAGCAATGCAGACAATTTTGCAACCAAAACCAAACCAGTCTAAACTATTGTGAGTCAATCATCAGCAAAACTACTCAGGAATATGTTAAATAAAACTAGTAAGCATGCAGACAAGTTACACTTACCCAGGTACTCCTCTAAGTAACCATTCAAGTTACACTTACCCAGGTACTCCTCTAAGTAACCATTCAGCTATATATATGAGGTGTTATACTCTTACCCACCTACTAACTAGGCACCATATTTTTTGTTATTTTTTTTACGCAGATACTATGCTAACTAGAACCATTTAGTTATTAGTGTGTGTGTTATACTTTGTGTTGAATGTTATGTACTGTACTTGGATGATTAAAACTAAAATATCTTAATATCAACTTCGTATTATCAAGATTAAAATACAGTGGACCCCCGGAAATCGGACATACGTGTAATTCATTCCAGAATGCTGTTCTAGTGCCGTTACTAAACGAATTTGCTCCCATAAGGACAAATGTAAATTAGATTAGTCCGTTTCAGACCCCTAAAAATACACTTACAAAAGCACTTACATAATTGTTCGAGTTGGGAGCAGTACAATTTCCGAGGGTCCACTGTATCTTAATATCAACTTAGTATTATTAAGACTAAAAATATCTTAATATCAACTTAGTATTATCAAGACTAAAATATCTGAATAACAACTTAGTATTACATTTAAAAAGAAACTCAATGTCACTTTGGATCACATTTAAAAGAGAATTAACATAATACACTAGTCTCCCCATATCCGTGGGGAATCCATTCCAAGACCCACCAGGGATACCTGAAACCGAGGATAGTTGACAACCCTATAGTATATGTCATTTTTCCTTTGCATACATACATACCTATGATAAAGTTTAATTGATAAATTATGCAAAAAATAAGTCTAGAATTATCACTTTGTCATTAACGGGAAGCACTTCACGGCTTGTTTTAGGCTTCGAAGAACTGCCACCTTCTGTACTTTTTGTGCTTTGGGGCTACTGGCATGCCCCTCTTTAAGAGGGAACTTAAGAAGTTCATCAGATTAGTTCCTGATCAACTGGGCTTGGGTGCATAAATTAGACTGCATAAGGCCCAGCACTAACAGCCTAGTCAATCAGGCTAGTAATTATGAGGCTTGATGAGGGACTGGGTTGAGGAGGCGATAACCCCTGGATTAAGCAAATTTATGAGTTATTTTTGGGCCAAAGTAAACCGTGAATGACTGAAACCACAGGTATCGAATCCGTGGATATGGGGGCCCTACTGTATGTATTTACATGAGAAGTTGAGGGAACGCTGAAGTTGGAACTTGTTATCAGCACATTTCGAAAAGAACTTGACCTTAAAAGAACAAATTCTTTTCATTTGTGGTGTTCATTAGCAAAGTTTTTTTTACAGTAAACTGTTAATGAATCAAGAAAATGGAATATCATACTGTAAATCACTCTTTGTATATTATTCAAAAAAATAAAAATTAGAACAGGGAGGCCTAAACTTACTGGTGCAAAATACTGAGTAGCATTTTAAATCGATTTAGAAAGTATGTCTTACTATGTTAAACTGTAATTCTATTAAATATTTTTATTTTTAATTATTTTTATTAAATTTTATAACTGTAATGTTAAATTAAACAAAATGATAGCTATAATGTCTATATGTACTTACATTAAACCTAGCATTAAAGTTTATTTTAGATATTCACAGATATAAAATAACCAACAAAACTATCAAATTATAAAACAAAATATTTTAAAAAATACTATTACAGAGCAATGTAAAAACAAATACATGTATAATACATACCTAATGTATCATTTAGTATATACCCTTCCAGTCATTCCTAACACTTTAGTTTGTAGTATAATGAAGGAATGTAAAGTGTAAATTGTTACAGTGATTCTCCTTCAAAGATTTTTTAAAAATTATCAGTCATTTCCCATCAGAGAAGTGTGAGCTAAGTAAGATAATACAATCAATACACCATCACTCTAGTTATCTTTCTAGTAAGAAAACAAATAGCTAGTACACGAGGCCTGGTAAAGGACCGGGCCACGGGAGAGTTGATCCAAGAAACCTCCTCCAGGTATACACAATCACTCACTCTTGTTATCTTTCTAATAACACAACACTAAACAGCAGTGCTGAGTCACTGGAACACAAAACTAGCTGCCCTGGGATCCCTAGTTACCCTGTTGAGTGTTTTGCCTAACTCCATGAGGAACTAAGATGCACTCTTTTCCCATGAGCCAAGGGTCTCCGAGCCTATGGGAGCAAACAGTCAGTACATCACTCACTCTAGTAACAACACAGTCAGTACATCACTCACTCTAGTAACAACACAGTCAGTACATCACTCACTCTAGTAACAACACAGTCAGTACACCACCACTCACTCTAGTAAGAAAAAATAGAAAAGACACAGAAAGAGCAAGGTTAGTAGAGTAATAAAAGTTTAAGTAATGAGGTATTGGATATCAGATTGCAAAAGATAAAGAAGTGAATGTATATATGTACTTAATTGGGAGTGAACATATGGCAAATGGGTCTATGAAAGATGAGGTGAACCACAGAATGCATGAAGAGGCTAATGTAGGTGTCATGTTGAGATGTCTGTGAAGAAAAATGATTTATCTATGAAGACAAAAAGAGGAATGTATCAGAGTATAGTTGTATAAACCATTTTATGAAGGGAAAAGGACTGGGTTTTAAACATTGTAGCAAGGAGGATGTCATGTTTGAGAGCAATGTGTGGTGTGAATATTATGCAAAGAATTCCAAGGGTGAAAAGCAGTGACTCATGTCATCATAATAACACGACTGCTAACAATCACTGTACGGGTGGGGCTCAAACTTGTGGTCAGTGAGTGGTAAAACTCCAGGTCAGTGCATAAGCCACTGGTCCAGCTGGCTACAATAAGATTCATCCAACTAGGTATATTTGTACACCATAGGGAAGTTTGCATGGGCCACACTGTGACCACAAATGTTAGTTGTTGTTTTTAGCCAGCTGGCCCAGTGGCTTACGCATTGGTCTGAAGTTTTACAACTCACTCGCCATGAGTTCTAACCCTGCCTGTACTATGGTTTGTGAAGGGTAGAGCAGGAGTTCATGAGATGAGTTGGGCAATTAGAGAAGATAGAAAGAAGAGGGTGACTAAGGTGTATAAATCTAGGGTGAAATGAATGAGTAGGGATCATCTCAGAGAGTTGGATGGAAAGTGTAAAAGAGGTTTTAAGTGTTAGGGGCTTGAGCATGTTAGATTAACGTGAGTGGAAGCAAATAGTTTTTGTGATTTGAAGTGCTGTTTGAGCATAAGCTAAAGTAACATTTATGAAGGCATTCAGGAAAAAACCAGTTAGATGGACTTTGAGTCCTGGAGGTGGGAAGTATAGAACCTGCACTCTGAAGGATGAGTGAAAATGTAGCAGTACTGGAGGTGGGAAGTACAGTCCCTGCACTTTGAAGGGTGAGTGAGGATGTTACAGTACTGGAGGTGGGAAGTACAGTGCCTGCACTCTGAAGGATGGGAGGAAAGATTATAAATTAGAAGGTCATTAGAAGTGTGATATCTGCAGATGTCTGGCTAGACAGCTAGTGACTGAATGATGGTAAATGTTTCCTTTTTTTAGATCACCCTACCCTGGTGGGAGACTACAAATGTATATACGTATGTATGACGTATGTGTGTGTGTGTGTGTAAGCGTGTGTGTGTGCACGTGTGCATATATGTGTACGTGTATGTGTATAATGTACGTTGTATTTTAGTTTAATGACAACTGAAGTTCACTTTACTATTTCAAAGATATTATATAGGGGATAAACACTAATGTCATCATGAGAGAACTGGCGAGGCATCTCACTAGGGCAGACTCTGTGTTATTCTTACAGTTGTTGGTGGAAACAACGGGGTCTAGCTTTGAACACATGCTCAATACCTGAAACACAAGCATTATAAGGCAGAACTAATTTTCTTATTATGCATTCTTTCTACTCAATAAGAAGCATTATAAATCAATCAAACTAATCAGTTTATTAATCTGCAACCAAAGAAAGAATATCACTCTCTCATCTATAAGAGACTTTAGACATAACATAAAGAGCAACACTACAATATTCATTTTAACATATGCAAACATTAATGATTTATTAGCCAAATAAAGAACAAGAAAAGTACAACCAATCCCTTAATAAATACAAGAAGGCATGTTAAAGTTACCATACAATTCCAATTAAAACATAAAAACCTTTCACAAGCTACAAGGCAACAAGCCCCACATGACCCCTCACCCACACTCCACACATTACTTCTCAGTGATATGTTGTATATGTAATACAGCACGGCCCTGCATGTACGGCACCTGTTTTTGGTGTTCCACGTTTTCGTTGGCTTTCAACTGAGTTATTGTTCATTATGTTCGCTGCTTTTACCACTTTTCTGCTGTTTTCGTACAACAGTTGCATAAGGGAAGGACGATTGGCACTATATTTTAAGGAAATTATTGTATATACTGTGTATTTATTTTACTTTTTTATGTTTTTTTATGCCTAGCTGTATTCAGCACTTAATATATGACAGCGTAAACACATTATCGAGCATTCGATAATGGAAAAATGCTCTTTTCCACCCGCTGGTGATTTTCGCTTACCATATGAGGTTGGAACCTAAGAGCCATACAAACAGTGCCCTCCTGTATACTCTACAGTACTCTATGTACATATATACTGATCTATATAATAATTTGCCTGCTTAGCAATATTAAAAAATTATAAATTTTGCAATTCAGAGTCATCTGAACTGTGATGTCAGTGAATGAATGATGGTGAATGTGCTTCCTCTTTTTTCTGAGTCACATTACTTTGATGGGAGATGTCCAGTGAGTGTAAATTTTTTTTTATTTATTTTGTTTTCATGAGATGCTAAGAAGAAACAGAACTTATCACATGGGCAATCTGTTAAGTCTGCCAGAGCGCCATGGTAGAATGTTTTAAATATAATGTTAAATAATAGACAGGAGGGCCTCATTTTGCTACACTTTACGACGTTTCACTAATGCAGCAGTTCTTCTTTTATTCAGACTTCCTACAATAAATATATTCACCACTCACTATAAGCTAAGGATGAAAATATTTTACGTAATGTGTGTACTGTATATGCATTTTTTAGGCCTAGCTCTATTGCTCACTTAATATATGATAATGCAAACATGTTATCAGGCTTTTATATGCATTTGAAAGTAAAAAAAAAAAGGCTATGTTTCACTTTACAGTGATTTTCACTTTACAGCAGTAGCCCAGAACCTAAGCTGCTGTATAAGTGCGGCTCTAACGTAGCCTGGAACCTAATCTACTGTATAAGTGGGGCCCTAAAGTAGCCTGGAACCTAAGCTGATGTATAAGTGTGACCCTACAGTACCCCAAAACCTAACCTGCTGTATAAGTGGGGCCCTACAGTAGCCCGGAACCTAAGCTGCTGTATAAGTGTGGCCCTATAGTAGCCTGGAACCTAAGCTGCTGTATAAGTGTGGCCCTATAGTAGCCTGGAACCTAAGCTGCTGTATAAGTGTCGACCTATAGTAGACTGGAACCTAAGCTGCTGTATAAGTGTGGCCCATCTATATTTGCTTGAAACACTGAGCAATAAACAGTCAAAAAATATATTTTATTACAATATTATACTCTGCATCAACTGAGATATAGAGAAGAGGTTTGTCTTTGCCTAAAGTTTATGGTTGCAATATGTTGCTTGAAAGTATCTCTTAGAGCTTTACATAGATCGGTGGAGAGTGGGTGAGGGTTGGCGTGAGTTAGTGAGAAGCGGCGGGAGACACATTACCGTTTTACGCACCTCCAGCATCTTGTTCTTCAGCTGGACCGACTCCTGGCGTGTGGCTTCAAAGTTTTCTCGCGTCTGCAGCATCAAATGGCAAATACTTGAGAAATACACATTTGCTAAAAGCTATGGAAATTAATCAAGTCAATTAAAAATTTATAATAAAAACTGTGGTACCTGGACAAATAACCCACACGTAGGAGAGACAAAAGCTTATAACGTCACTTTGGTACAATTTGGGTCATACACAAGTGACTTGTGATGATCCAAGTCAGACCAAAATAACATTATAAGCTTTTCTGTCTCTCCTATGTATGTACAGGTATTTGTGTACTGTTCTATTCATGGTATTGTGACTTTTTGTTCTCTATGGTACAGTGGAACCTCGGTACTCAAATTTAATTAATTCCGGAAGGCTGTTTGGTTAGGAAGAATCCGTTCGAGTATCGAACCAATTTTCTTTTTGGTTGGCTGTTATCACTAATCTTCGTAGGCCCCATGGTGACTCATTTATACAAAAATATAAAAAAAACACCAAAAAATGCGAAGAAACACAAAATAGTTTACCAGCAAAGTTCTGGCAGGTCGTGTTTGTTTGGTCGAGTGCCGAGCTTTGTTCGAGTAGTGAGCTGTTCAAGTACCGAGGTTCCACTGGACTTGGAAACATGAAAATACTGTAATGACCTTTAAGCTAATTTTCAAATAGTTGTGAGGTTGGAGGTACAATACAAATCCATGATGTGTTAATGTTTAAACTTAATATCATATTTGTACATACAATAAAAAATGAACAATAATCAAATTCTACTGAGGTAATTAAATATAAACAATATTGTGAGCAGTAGCCATTGCTTTGCATACTAGTGGCTTTCTTATGTCCCTACCATTGTTTTATTATATGCTGGCTACATAATTTTTGTATTGCAACAAGAAATGGCCCCAAATAAACAGAAAATATCAACTTACCCTTTGTACTCTAACTTGAAGGTCACGCATATATGGACTACAATCATTGAAAACCTCGTGGCCTTGATGGTAGAATGTCAGCCACCCATACATATAACTCAACAGCTGCGAACATTGACATCTATAAGATTTATTTTGAAGAAATAATCCTACAGGCAAAAAAAAATTCTCTTTTTAGCTTAAATAAAAATAATGTTCATCAAATATTTGATTTAGTGAACAATAATACTGTATCTACAGGTATATAACAGTATCCTCTCTAATAAAGCTAGTCTGATAGATAGATAGATAGATAGATATACAAATACAATCATATACAGCCTCTCCTCACTTAACGAAGTACAGGTCGGCCATCACTAATCCGGCATCATTAGGACCTGTAGTGTGCTGTATTAGTGAGTTTGCCAGATTACAGAGTGGTTAGGTTGGAATACACTTAATTAACCTATCAATAGAGACTCTTTCTGCTACATCTTCCTCATTTTCATCACTGCTTTCTCCTCCACTGGCTTGCTGCTGTGGATTTACAACCATCTGCACAATTTCTGAGTCAGTATAATGATGAAATTTGAAATTATGCTAGCCGAAATTAGTGCTGGATTACTGATGGAACCGGATAACTGACTGCCGGATTAGTGATGGCCGACCTGTACTCATTTACCGATGCCTCAGACTTACAACAGGCTCTCTGAACAGTATTCATACCTAAATAATGTATATTAGAGCTGATTTCCTCTATTCTGTTTATTTCAATATACATACAGTACACTACTGTATAAACATTTAAAAATATACCAGAAATGTTATAAATGTTGCAAAGGTGACATTAAAACAATATCAAAGATGGTTGACACAAACTCACTACCATTATAGTATGCTCCTCACTTAACAACGAATTTGTTTAACGACGTGGTCTTAGGAACAGAACTTCATTGTTAAGTGAGGAGAGGTGTATATATATACATAATGGACTAGCCTTGTCAGTGGAAGGCCTTGGTCAGATGACCAAAAGCTCTAGCTGCGGGTCATCAAATGACTAAGACCTGCATCAGAAAACACATGTCCTGTTTCCTGACAAGTCTTACCTAATCTAACCTAGCTAGCCTTGTGGGCTCTAATATATCTCCTCTTAAAGCAGTATATTGAGTCTACAAAGCAACTCACCGTCTCAACAAATTCAAATTTCTTTCTCTCCTGGACCTCCTGAAGCAGAAACACATAATCCAGTGAGGCATGGACAAAGTGCCGCTGTTCCATCTCTACCGACGCATCAGCCTGCAAGACGTGAGGGAGACAATATCTTCGTTAATTCTATTTTACACAATAAAATCATTGCAAACATTTCTCTAATGCTGGCTGTAGCGGGAGGCATAACAAGGTTCTAATATCAGAGGACTGAGCACATAATAAATACACCATCCTGCATACCAAATTAACCAGTTTTATATTTTTTATGTATACCTGGAGAGAATTCCAGGGGTCAACGCCCCTGCAGCCCGGTCTGTGACCAGGCCATATAGTGTTTATATACTACATGTACAGTGGACCCCGGTTTTCATGATTTTTTCATTCCAGAATGCTGTTCAAGTGCAGCCGCGCTGTATAACCCTTGTGGTTTAGCGCTTCTTTTGATTATAATAATAATAATGTTCAAGTGCCATTACCAAACTAATTTATTCCCATACGGAATAATGTAAAGTAGACTAGTCCTTTTAGACCCCCAAAAATACACTTACAAAATAATTTACAAAAATGCACTTACATAAATGGGCGAGTTTGGAGCATCACGAACACTGGGGGTCCACTGTATATGCAATAAGATCACAGTAAACAGGTGATATTACAATATGCAAAACAACCACTATGAAAAAAATTGTGAACTTCCAAGCGCTTGCAAAATTTCTCACATTATCTAGGACCTTGATAATATGAGAAATCATATACACACACAGCCCGCACATAGAAGAGAGGAGCTTATGACGACGTTTCGGTCCGACTTGGACCATTTAGTGTGACTTTGTAAATGGTCCAAGTCGGACCGAAACGTCGTCGTAAGCTCCTCTCTTCTATGTGCGGGTTGTGTGTGTATTGTTCCAGTCACGGTATTGTGCCTTTTTTGTTATTTATGAGAAATCATGAAAGCACTTGGAAGTTCACTATATTTTCACATTGGTTGTTTTGCATTTATATGTGCCAATATCCCAAACCCCTCCTTTAAAGTCGGGAGCTGTATGAAAACCGAGGGTCCACTGTATATATGGTGACATCACACATCCTTGTCTAAAGCCTACTTTTACTGGGAAATAATCCTCCATATACAGTGGACCCTCAGTTTTCGTACAGCTCCCAACTCAAACAATTATGTAAGTGTATTTTTGTAAGTGCTTTTGAAAGTGTATTTTTGTAAGTGCTTTTGAAAGTGTATTTTTGGGGGTCTGAAACGACTAATCTAATTTACATTCGTCCTTATGAGAACAAATTCGTTCGGTAATGGCACTCGAACAGCATTCTGGAAAGAATTATCGACGAAAACTGAGGGTCCACTGTATATATACAGTGGTCCCTCGGTTTTCATGCATCTCCAAACTCGAACATTTATGTAAGTGTATTTTCGTAAGTGTTGTTGCAAGTGTATTTTTGGGGGTCTGAAACAGACTAAACTACGTGACATTATTTCTCAAGGAAGTAAATTCGTTCGGTAATGGCACTTGAGCAGCATTCTGGAACGAATTTTCGGCGAAAACCGAGGGACCACTGTATACAGTGGACCCCTGGCTAACGAACACCCCAGAAATCGTACAATTATGTAAGTATAATATTGTAAGTGCTTCTGGAAGTGTATTTTTGGGAGTCTGAAATAAACTAACCTACGTGACATTATTTCTTAAGGAAGTAAATTCGTTCGGTAATGGCACTTGAGCAGGCTTCTGGAATTAATTTTTCTTTAGCCAGGGGTCCACTGTATATATATATATATATATATATATATATATATATATATATATATATATATATATATATATATATATATATATATATATACAGTGGACCCCTGGATTACGTACTGCTCCAAACTCGAACAATTATGCAAGTGTATTTTGTAAGTGCTTTTGTAAGTGTATTTTTGGGGGTCTAAAAGGACTACTCTAATTTACATTATTCCTTATGGGAACAAATTCGTTCGGTAACGGCACTTGAACAACATTCTGGAACGAAATAATGACGTAATCTGGGGGTCCACTGTATATATTAGCCCCACCTCTTCACTAGTTGCTAATAGGTCCACTCTCTCCCTGCTCCAACAGCCTTATCATACCTCTTCTTAATGCTATGTATGGATCCTCCACTACTTCACTCTCCAGATTGTGTGTGTGTGTGTGTGTACAGAGGGCCAGTATCACTTGGTGTGTGACCTTGACATCAAGTTGGCCGCGACCCGTGTTAAGGACCATTATCAGAGGTATTGTGGTCACCTGCAAATGTCAGAGCATCACTGTGTGTGCAACCACGCCCTGCCACACCCTGCACTACCACCCTCCCTCCAACCTATCAGAACTACCACCCTCCCTCCAACCTATCAGAACAACCACCCTCCCTCCAACCTATCAGAAGTACCACCCTCCAACCACCCACCCAACCTACCAGAACTACCACCCTCCCTCCAGCCACCCACGCCACCAAAAGTACCACCCCTCCCACACTCATCTATCCTGGCTGCTTCCCTGGAAGGTATGAGAGGCGAGATGAGGGAGGAATGAGTGGAGTGAAGGAGTGTGAGGGAGAGAGTGAGGGAGTGAAGGAAGACCACTTTTATAGCCAACCCCTACCTCTAACGAGTCCCATAACAATTATTACTACCTCAAACCTCTCACCCCACACCCACACCACGAGAGGGACAACCCTCCTGTCATGTAAGAGTGAATTGGAAGGTTGGTAAAAGTTTTACACTCTGGCAGACTTTCTGCCCTGTAATATTACAGGAAGATTTAAGATTGCAAGTGACTCTTACAAACTATGAGGAACTGTAGCTACTCTTCCTCTTCGGATCAAACCCCACTACTACCCCCACATTCTCCTCTCCCCTATACCCCTCCATCCTCACTAAGACAAGTTTCCAGGTCACGTGACTCCTCCCTTACACATGAGGGGGTGGGGGGGTTGAGGGGGTTTGGGGTGGGCCAAGAATCATCTCTATGAGGCGCTGCTGTTTCTCCCCAACCCACCTGCCCAACCCACCTGTCTGCTGGAACACACTTCCTCTAAACGTATTTGCTTGGAATTCCAACTTTTTTCTGCAATGCCGCAAGCTCCTGATGATGTGATTGCAACACGAAAGGCCTAGAGCTATCATTCAACTCCCTCGTGGTTGTTTTACACATATATTATCAAAATTATTATCAAAACTTCCAGAATGTCACAGATTAAATTGCTATATTCAACGTCTAAGTCTGCTAACTTCATCATACCAGTAAATTAACCTAACTAAATCACTGTCCAGTAGTT
This sequence comes from Cherax destructor, assembly GCA_009830355.1. Lineage (NCBI taxonomy): Eukaryota > Metazoa > Arthropoda > Malacostraca > Decapoda > Parastacidae > Cherax > Cherax destructor. Next base: position 871,585 of record WNWK01000044.1, read on the forward strand.
AGAAGTTAATACTTTAGTTACGCCTGAAATGTTCTGCATAACTTGCGACTTTCTACCAAATATATCAATTATCTCAACTGATCCTATATCAACTGTAAACTATTTTTTGACAAATAAGCATTATTATTATCTAAGACACACACACACGGGCCAGGAGCTATGACTCGACCCCTGCAACCACAACTAGGTGAGTACACACACACTAATAAAAGTATTGATTTATGTACATGAGGATCTCTCTTGGGGCGTACTGTTCTTCCTGGGATTGTCTCACTACGGTATAAATAACCTTGCAGGCAGCCACGACACAGCAGCACCTGCTGCAACAGTGGAAATAACAGCACCAACAGCAGCAGTTGCAGTGGCAGAAGCAGCAGTAGCAACAACAGCAGCAGCAGCAGCAGCAGCAGCAGTGTTCCAGATGCAAAACCTTGCACTCCAGACATCCCCTCAAGTGTCTTCTGGAAGGAAGTGCCTGATCCTCTGAATAACTCCACCGTGGGAGTGCATGCTGCCACCAACAACAACCTCAATGACCAGGTGGCCATCAAGAGAGGGGCACCTGGGGGGTAGGGGTCGTGACCCCCCCCCCAGCAACCATCAACATTAAGTTGCATCACTGAAGATGGTTCATCTGCCAGGCTATATAAGGAGCTGCGGGTCGCCAGCACCAATAGCCTGGCTGGTAGTTCACATTATAATCAACTATATGCATTATATACATTTGTACATACATACAGACCCACATACACACACAAAAAAAAAAAAAAAAAAAAAGAGAGAGGAGAGAGTCAAGTAGTGTCTATCGACAAGCGCCTTTGATAACTAGCAACTATTACTGCTACTACAACTACACATACATAGCTTTAAGAAGAGGTACGATAAAGCTCTTGGAGCAGGGAGAGAGTGGACCTGGTAGCGACCAGCGAAGGGACGGGGCCAAGAGCCACGACTCAACCCCCTGTAGCCACAACTAGGTGAGTACACACACAAGTCTTGGATGTTTGCCTGACTGGTTTCATTGTGTAGTTGAAGACATGAACGAGGAAGTCAGGTGACGGGAGAACATGTCTCTGTCATGTCTGTAGTAGTAAGAACGAGGTCAGAATGGTCACAGGACAGTATGGTGTCCTGGGTGAAACCAGGTCATGGACGGTGGGTCTGGGGGAGGGGCGTGAAGGACCTTGAGACGGGTGTGAAGACCAACACCAGTGTAAGGGAGGTACCCACCCACACACCCACCCACTGGTCCTGCTCCAGACTTTGACCTAGTTCAGCACCCAGCCACGCCCACCTCACCCAGACACCTCACCGTCACACCCACCCTCACCCAGACACCTCACCGTCATGCCCACCCTAACCCAGACACCTCACTGTCACGCCCACCTCACCCAGACACCTCACCGTCACAACCACCCTCACCCAGACACCTCACCGTCATGCCCACCTCACCCAGACACCTCACCGTCACTCCCACCCTCACCCAGACACCTAACCGTCACGCCCACCTCACCCAGATACCTCACCGTCACTCCCACCCTCACCCAGACACCTCACAGTCACGCCCACCTCACCCAGATACCTCACCGTCACTCCCACCCTCACCCAGACACCTCACCGTCACGCCCACCTCCCCCAGACACCTCACCGTCACGCCCACCTCACCCAGACACCTACTCACGCCCCTCTATACATAGATACCTTCCCACGCCCACATACAGAATCCTTCCACTTACAACTCAGTTGATCATGGCTGTAAGCAGGTATCTTTATTTCAGTTTATTACACAGGTGTCTTAATTATCAGTCTGTTACAGAGGTGTTTAATGCAGTAAAGTGTCGTAAATATGTAGCACTACTGTAGTAATATTATGGTTACAGAACTCAATGACAACAACATGAACCTCAGTTTCCCCTTCATCGTTTTGAACACCGAAACGAGCAGGTGAAAGCTAGAAGATACCATAAAACTAGTCAGACATCAACATCATCTACTGATCAACCAACAACAGTCACCACAAAACCAGTCAGACATCAACATCATCTACTGATCAACCAACAACAGTCACCACAAAACCAGTCAGACATCAACATCATCTACTGATCAACCAACAACAGTCACACAAATCAGTCAGACATCAACATCATCTACTGATCAACCAACAACAGTCACCACAAAACCAGTCAGACATCAACATCATCTACTGATCAACCAACAACAGTCACCACAAAACCAGTCAGACATCAACATCATCTACTGATCAACCAACAACAGTCACCACAAAACCAGTCAGACATCAACATCATCTACTGATCAACCAACAACAGTCACCACAAAACCAGTCAGACATCAACATCATCTACTGATCAACCAACAACAGTCACCACAAAACCAGTCAGACATCAACATCATCTACTGATCAACCAACAACAGTCACCACAAAATCAGTCAGACATCAACATCATCTACTGATCAACCAACAACAGTCACCACAAAATCAGTCAGACATCAACATCATCTACTGATCAACCAACAACAGTCAATACAAAACCAGTCAGACATCAACATCATCTACTGATCGACCAACAACAGTCACCACAAAACCAGTCAGACACCAACGTATTTCACTAATCAACCGCCAACAACGTTCAACGAGGACTAACTACAGTTTATTCTACAGAAATAACCCTCATAAAGTAGAAACGTATGACAACGTTTCGGTCCGTCTTGGACCATTAATTAACGCATGACTAGTTAATAGTACCATTATCTGTGTATTGTTCCAGTCACGATATTGAGTCTTTATTACTCGCAGTTTATTCTATACGTCAACAAAGAGGAACTGAGAGGAGACAGGGAAAAGCTGTGAGGTGAGATCAAGGGAAGGCTGGAGCTGTGAGGTGAGATCAAGGGAAGGCTGGAGCTGTGAGGTGAGATCAAGGGAAGGCTGGAGCTGTGAGGTGAGATCAAGGAAGGCTGGAGCTGTGAGTGAGATCAGGAAGGCTGGAGCTGTGAGGTGAGATCAAGGAAGGCTGGAGCTAGTGAGATCAAGGAAGGCTGGGCTGTGAGTGAGATCAGGAAGCTGGAGCTGTAGGTGAGATCAGGGAAGGCTGAGCTGTGAGGTGAGATCAAGGGAAGGCTGGAGCTGTGAGGTGAGATCAAGGGAAGGCTGGAGCTGTGAGGTGAGATCAAGGGAAGGCTGGAGCTGTGAGGTGAGATCAAGGGAAGGCTGGAGCTGTGAGGTGAGATCAAGGGAAGGCTGGAGCTGTGAGGTGAGATCAAGGGAAGGCTGGAGCTGTGAGGTGAGATCAAGGGAAGGCTGGAGCTGTGAGGTGAGATCAAGGGAAGGCTGGAGCTGTGAGGTGAGATCAAGGGAAGGCTGCAAGAGGTATTTATACGATATGGGAAGACTTATATAACCGTGTCTAATGGTTATAATCTTAACCATAATTTTTAAAATGGTGGAGGGGTAAGCCAGTGGAAGGCCTCGGTCAGATGAACAAAAGCTCCAGCTGTGGGTCAGGAAACACTTGGTGCTGTAACAGTCCTGTGAACCCTGGTGCTTTAACAGTCTTGTGAACCCTGGTGCTCTAAGTCCTGTGAACCCTGGTGTTGTAACAGTCCTGCAACTGGTGTGATCTTCACACCAGATAGGTCACACCAGGTGGAAACTACAATAGGTGGAGGTTACACCAGGTGGAGACTACACTAGGTGGAGATTACACTAGGTGGAGGTCACACCAGGTGGAGACTACAACTAGGTGGAGGTCACATCAGGTGGAGACTACACTAGGTGGAGGTCACACCAGGTGGAGACTACACTAGGTGAGTCTAATGAACCATCCCTGGGCGACCTACTTACATGCCACCACCCTGTAAACACACACACACACACACACACAGAATCAGAGATGGGACACAGCAACAAGGGGTCACAACTGGAAGTTGAAGACTCAAATGAGTCACAGGGATGTTAGAAAGTATTTCTTCAGCCACAGAGTTGTCAGGAAGTGGATCAATCTGGAGAGTGATGTAGTGGAGGAAGGATCCATACACAGCTTTAAGAAGAGGTATGATAAAGCTGATGGAGCAGGGAGAGAGGAGACCTTGTAGCGACCAGAGAAGAAGCGGGGCCAAGAGCCGTGAATCGACACCTACAGTCACAAATAGGTGAGTACACACCATAGACTAGTTCAGAAATTAGAGGATAGGGAAGGGTTATTAAACTTGAAAAATATACAGAAATATGCAAGTAGGCTAGTCTCAAAAGTGACAGACATAAATAAGGCAGATAACAAGAGATTATTTGAATTAAGAGGACCAGGATCACGGCACCCCACACAGGTGGAAGCTGGAGACACAGATGAAGCATAGGGATGTCAGGAAGTATTTCTTTACTCTCAGGCTGCTTGGAAAGTGGAATGGCCTGGATGAGGCTTCAAACAAGTAACGTTAATCATGATCGTGTAGGCAACAAACCACGGTACGGGTGGGGATCGAACTCATGGCAAGTGAGTGGAAAAACTCCAGGCCAGCGCGTAAGCCACTGGACCAGCTGGCTAAAAAAAAAAAACTTGCATTTGTGGTCACAGTGGTGGCCCATGCTAACCTCCCTATTGTGTATATATATATATACATAGTTGGATGAATCTTATTGTAGCCAGCTGGCCCAGTAGTTTACGCACTGTCGTGAAGTTTTATCACTCACTTGCCGCGAGTTCGATCCCCACCCATACCGTGTTTGTTAGCAATCGTGTCATTACGCTGTGGTGAGTGGTGATAGTGAAGGAGGCGGGGTAAGAAGCAGGAAGCTCGACCCCTCCATCAATACTACTGGGTGAGTACACACTGGGAGTAATATGTGTTGAGGGTAGTGTGAGGTAGACATAGTACCCAACAGTATCACACAACACCTGTCAGTTGAGGGTAGTGTAAGGCAGACACAGTACCCACCAGTATCACACAACACCTGTCAGTTGAGGGTAGTGTGAGGCAGACACAGTACCCACCAGTATCACACAACACCTGTCAGTTGAGGGTAGTGTGAGGTAGACACAGTACCCACCAGTATCACACAACACCTGTCAGTTGAGGGTAGTGTGAGGTAGACACAGTACCCACCAGTATCACACAACACCTGTCAGTTGAGGGTAGTGTGAGGTAGACACAGTACCCACCAGTATCACACAACACCTGTCAGTTGAGGGTAGTGTGAGGTAGACACAGTACCCACCAGTATCACACAACACCTGTCAGTTGAGGGTAGTGTGAGGCAGACACAGTACCCACCAGTATCACACAACACCTGTCAGTTGAGGGTAGTGTGAGGTAGACATAGTACCCACCAGTATGACACAACACCTGCCAGTTGAGGGTAGTGTGAGGCAGACACAGTACCCGCCAGTATCACACAACACCTGTCAGTTGAGGGTAGTGTGAGGCAGACACAGTACCCACCAGTATCACACAACACCTGTCAGTTGAGGGTAGTGTGAGGCAGACACAGTACCCACCAGTATCACACAACACCTGTCAGTTGAGGGTAGTGTGAGGCAGACACAGTACCCACCAGTATCACACAACACCTGTCAGTTGAGGGTAGTGTGAGGCAGACACAGTACCCGCCAGTATCACACAACACCTGTCAGTTGAGGGTAGTGTGAGGTAGACACAGTACCCACCAGTATCACACAACACCTGCCAGTTGAGGGTAGTGTGAGGTAGACACAGTACCCACCAGTATCACACAACACCTGTCAGTTGAGGGTAGTGTGAGGTAGACACAGTACCCACCAGTATCACACACCTGTCAATTGAGGGTAGTGTGAGGTAGACACAGTACCCACCAGTATCACACAACACCTGTCAGTTGAGGGTAGTGTGAGGCAGACACAGTACCCACCAGTATCACACAACACCTGTCAGTTGAGGGTAGTGTGAGCAGACACAGTACCCACCAGTATCACACAACACCTGCCAGTTGAGGGTAGTGTGAGGTAGACACAGTACCCACCAGTATCACACAACACCTGTCAGTTGAGGGTAGTGTGAGGCAGACACAGTACCCACCAGTATCACACAACACCTGTCAGTTGAGGGTAGTGTGAGGTAGACACAGTACCCACCAGTATCACACAACACCTGTCAGTTGAGGGTAGTGTGAGGTAGACACAGTACCCACCAGTATCACACAACACCTGCCAGTTGAGGGTAGTGTGAGGCAGACACAGTACCCACCAGTATCACACAACACCTGTCAGTTGAGGGTAGTGTGAGGTAGACACAGTACCCACCAGTATCACACAACACCTGCCAGTTGAGGGTAGTGTGAGGCAGACACAGTACCCACCAGTATCACACAACACCTGCCAGTTGAGGGTAGTGTGAGGTAGACACAGTACCCACCAGTATCACACAACACCTGTCAGTTGCTATGACACCCAGACGGGAAAGACCGTTAACCATGCAACATGGTGCCACTACACACACACACACACACACACACACACACAACACCCTACGCACAGGCTTACACGCACATCGAAGTGCTACACACACACACACACACACACACTAGTGTCTAATCGACATGCCTAGGACAATTAACACACACACACACAGGAGCAACCACAATTAGGTGAGTACAAACAACAGGCCAAGTGTCTATCGACAAGCGCTTCTGATAAACAGTAAGTAACACGAGAAGTGGTAGACTAGTTCCATACTTTAATATGTATGGCAGGGCCCAGGAGGTCAGCTGAGGCAAGGCTGAGAGCCGAGACTCGAACCCTGGTAACTAAAGAAGAGTAGATACACCAGACCTGGAGCTTGATGTCAACTCAGGCCACATAACGAGCACTGAGTGCCGCTGGTTCCCACCCCCAGGCCTCCTGACATTCTCCTTAAACCCCCCATTGTGTCTCCTGACCTTTGTGTATATGTATTGTCGCACACACGCACACACACACACACACACACACACACACACATACACTGTACACCGTGTACGTCAGGCCCATATTGGAGTATGCAGCACCAGTATGGAACCCACACCTGGTCAAGCACGTCAAGAAATTAGACAAAGTGCAAAGGTTTGCAACAAGACTAGTCCCGGAGCTGAGGGGCATGTCCTATGAGGAGAGGTTAAGGGAAATCAATCTGACGACACTGGAGGACAGGAGGGACAGGTGGGACATGATAACAACATATAAAATACTGAAAGGAATTGACAGGGTGGATTGGGACACAATGTTTCAGAGATGTGACACAGCATCAAGGGGTCACAACTGAAAGTTGAAGACTTAGATGAGTCACAGGGATGTTAGGAAGTATTTCTTCAGCCATAGAGTTGTCAGGAAGTGGAACAATCTGGAGAGTGATGTAGTGGAGGCAGGATCCATACATAGCTTTAAGAAGAGGTATGATAAAGCTCTTGGAGCAGGGAGAGAGTGGACGTAGTCGCAACCAGTGAAGAAGCGGGGCCAGGAGCTATGAATCGACCCCTGCAACCACAATTAGGTGAATACACACACACACACACACACACACCCTTCCCATCACAACCAAACACTTGACTTTCCCCGCCACTATAAATCTCACTGCAACACACGCACTTTTCCTATACCCACCCCCACACTCTACACACAGCTGAGTGCCCAGTGCCCACACCTGCCACCACTACCAGCAAAGTAACATTAAGGTTACAACTTCTGTTACTAAGCATTAACTTTCTTAATCATGTCCCAAATATTTAATTACTGTATCAAGCCTTGCAAGTCAGCCAGCCAGCCAGTCAGAGAGCCAGTCAGCCAGTCAGAAAGTCAGCCAGCCAGCCAGTCAGAGAGCCAGCCAGTCAGAGAGTCAGTCAGCCAGTCAGAGAGTCAGCCAGCCAGCCAGTCATCCAGCCAGCCAGTCAGAGAGCCAGCCAGTCAGAGAGTCAGTCAGCCAGTCAGAGAGTCAGCCAGCCAGCCAGAGAGCCAGCCAGTCAGAGAGCCAGTCAGCCAGTCAGAGAGCCAGCCAGCCAGCCAGAGTCAGCCAGGAAGTCAGCCAGGAAGCCAGAGAGGCAGCCAGCCAGTCAGCCAGAGCCAGGTAGCAAGCCGGTCAGAGAGCTAGACAGCAAGAGAGCCAGGTAGCAAGCCGGTCAGAGAGCTAGACAGCAAGAGAGCCAGGTAGCAAGCCGGTCAGAGAGCTAGACAGCAAGAGAGCCAGGTAGCAAGCCGGTCAGAGAGCTAGACAGCAAGAGAGCCAGGTAGCAAGCCGGTCAGAGAGCTAGACAGCAAGAGAGCCAGGTAGCAAGCCGGTCAGAGAGCTAGACAGCAAGAGAGCCAGGTAGCAAGCCGGTCAGAGAGCTAGACAGCAAGAGAGCCAGGTAGCAAGCCGGTCAGAGAGCTAGACAGCAAGAGAGCCAGGTAGCAAGCCGGTCAGAGAGCTAGACAGCAAGAGAGCCAGGTAGCAAGCATGGAACTATCCTCCACCACGTCCTGTGTGTGTGTGTGTGTGTGTTAGTTACCATTTTGTCCTAGGCACATGTCGATTAGACACTAGGCCTGTTGTATATGTATGTGTGTGAGTGTGTGTGTGTAAGGAAACACTTCGAAATGTTTCGGCCCCGCCGGGAATTGAACCCGGGCCCTCCGTGCGTGAAGCAAGAGCGCTAGCCACCATGCCATCGGGGCGAGTGTGTTGTGTGTGTGTGTGTTGATCTTGTGATTCCATTCTTAAACTGTGATAATTAAGACAGCATTAGCAAGGAGTGGTAAGCAGCAGAGTCACAGACACAATCTTCGTGTGGATGTTAAACATACTACTTACCCTGTAATGATCCTAGGAGAGAGAGAGAGAGATGGCACTACCATAGTGGAGTGCGTCATTAGTAAAGGTTAAGCTTTACCTTAATGTAACCTGTGAGTGCAGGAGTACATTACACCACTCAGAGATAACACTGATAACATGTTCTGAGTGCAGCAGTAGTCTAAACCACTCAGAGATAACACTGATAACATGTTCTGAGTGCAGCAGTAGTCTAAACCACTCAGAGATAACACTGATAACATGTTCTGAGTGCAGCAGTAGTCTAAACCACTCAGAGATAACACTGATAACATGTTCTGAGTGCAGCAGTAGTCTAAACCACTCAGAGATAACACTGATAACATGTTCTGAGTGCAGCAGTAGTCTAAACCACTCAGAGATAACACTGATAACATGTTCTGAGTGCAGCAGTAGTCTAAACCACTCAGAGATAACACTGATAACATGTTCTGAGTGCAGCAGTAGTCTAAACCACTCAGAGATAACACTGATAACATGTTCTGAGTGCAGCAGTAGTCTAAACCACTCAGAGATAACACTGATAACATGTTCTGAGTGCAGCAGTAGACTAAATCACTCAGAGATAACACTGATAACATGTTCTGAGTGCAGCAGTATTCTAAAGGTGAGTGCCAACATTGGTGTCACTCAGCTTTACATCACCTGGTGGAGTATCAGAGTGCCACACACCTCACCCAGGGTGTAATACACACTTCCTGACACATGACACTACCAGACACTAGTACCTACCTTCCTGACACTACCACACACACCAGTACCTACCTTCCTAACACTACCACACACCAGTACCTACCTTCCTGACACTACCACACTCCAGTACCTACCTTCCTAACACTACCACACACCAGTACCTACCTTCCTGACACTACCACACTTCCTCCCAGTACCTACCTTCCTAACACTACCACACTCCAGTACCTACCTTCCTGACACTACCACACACACCAGTACCTACCTCTGACATACACTTCCAGTACCTACTCTGACCACCACCACCAGTACCTACCTTCCTGACACTACCATTCACTCCAGTACCTACCTTCCTGACACTACCACGCCAGTACCTACCTTCCTGACACTACCACACTCCAGTACCTACCTTCCTGACACAACCACACTCCAGTACCTACCTTCCTGACACTACCACACACAGTACCTACCTTCCTGACACTACCACACACTCCAGTACCTACCTTCCTGACACAACCATACACACCAGTACCTACCTTCCTACACACCACACACCAGTACCTACCTCCTACACAACCACACTCCAGTACCCACCTCACACACCAACAACACTACTCTTCCACACATACACACACCTCCTAACAACCACTACTAACAACCACAATCACATATCAACTCAAAATATACCAACCACCAATACACAATTCACACAATACCCCGGAAACCACACTACCACACAATACTCTCTACAATTACCTCTTTAAAATATAAACAAAACAAATTCTCCAGCAAATCAAAACAAATATAAACAAATCTGGATACATAAGACAGGTAAGTCACAGGAAATCATAAACAACAGCAAGGAAAACACGACAAATACACGACATAAACACAAATAGATTTCGACATGAGCAATGACAGCAGCTATGCTGTCATTGCTCCTTCAATCAGCCAGCAACAACAGTCTGGTTGATTACGAGTGAAGAGGAATGTGCAGGAAGAGTTAAGAGCAAGAATAACATCTGATAACATAGAGAGAGAGAGAGAGAGAGAGAGAGAGAGAGAGAGAGAGAGAGAGAGAGAGAGAGAGAGAGAGAGAGAGAGAGAGAGAGATGTATGTGTTTAGAGGGGGTAATGAGAGACGTGTGAGTGAGAGGTAATGTGAGACGTGAGTGAGGGGAATGGGTCATGTCAGTGAGGTTAGAGGATGTAGGTAACATCAGATGTGTGAGAAATATTTATCAGTGCAACATTAAGGTGTTTGAGGAGTCTCTTCTTTAAGATAGTTCTCACTGCGACATTAAAGTCTCCACAGTCACGAATATACTGAGACACATCTCTCACTCTATATACTGAGACACATCTCTCAGTCTATATACTGAGACACATCTCTCAGTCTATATACTGAGACATATCTCAGTCTATATACTGAGACATATCTCAGTCTATATACTGAGACATATCTCAGTCTATATACTGAGACATCTCTCAGTCTATATACTGAGACATCTCTCAGTCTATATACTGAGACACATCTCTCACTCTATATACTGAGACACATCTCTCACTCTATATACTGAGACACATCTCTCACTCTATATACTGAGACACATCTCTCAGTCTATATACTGAGACACATCTCTCACTCTATATACTGAGACACATCTCTCAGTCTATATACTGAGACACATCTCTCAGTCTATATACTGAGACATCTCTCAGTCTATATACAGAGACACATCTCTCAGTCTATATACTGAGACACATCTCTCACTCTATATACTGAGACACATCTCTCACTCTATATACTGAGACACATCTCTCACTCTATATACTGAGACACATCTCTCAGTCTATATACTGAGACACATCTCTCAGTCTATATACTGAGACATCTCTCAGTCTATATACTGAGACACATCTCTGTCTATATACTGAGACACATCTCTCAGTCTATATACTGAGACACATCTCTCAGTCTATATACTGAGACATCTCTCAGTCTATATACTGAGACATCTCTCAGTCTATATACTGAGACATCTCTCAGTCTATATACTGAGACACATCTCTCAGTCTATATACTGAGACACATCTCTCAGTCTATATACTGAGACACATCTCTCAGTCTATATACTGAGACACATCTCTCACTCTATATACTGAGACACTCTCTCAGTCTATATACTGAGACACATCTCAGTCTATATACTGAGACACATCTCTCAGTCTATATACTGAGACATCTCTCAGTCTATATACTGAGACACGTCTCTCAGTCTATATACTGAGACATCTCTCAGTCTATATACTGAGACACATCTCTCAGTCTATATACTGAGACATCTCTCAGTCTATATACTGAGACATCTCTCAGTCTATATACTGAGACACATCTCTCAGTCTATATACTGAGACATCTCTCAGTCTATATACTGAGACATCTCTCAGTCTATATACTGAGACACATCTCTCAGTCTATATACTGAGACATCTCTCAGTCTATATACTGAGACACTCTCTCAGTCTATATACTGAGACATCTCTCAGTCTATATACTGAGACATCTCTCAGTCTATATACTGAGACATCTCTCAGTCTACATACTGAGACATGTCTCAGTCTATATACTGAGACATCTCTCAGTCTATATACTGAGACATCTCTCAGTCTATATACTGAGACACATCTCTCAGTCTACATACTGAGACACATCTCTCAGTCTATATACTGAGACACATCTCTCAGTCTATATACTGAGACACATCTCTCAGTCTATATACTGAGACACATCTCTCAGTCTACATACTGAGACATGTCTCAGTCTATATACTGAGACATCTCTCAGTCTACATACTGAGACATGTCTCAGTCTATATACTGAGACATCTCTCAGTCTACATACTGAGACACATCTCAGTCTATATACTGAGACACATCTCTCAGTCTACATACTGAGACACATCTCTCAGTCTACATACTGAGACACATCTCTCAGTCTACATACTGAGACACATCTCTCAGTCTACATACTGAGACACATCTCTCAGTCTATATACTGAGACACATCTCTCAGTCTACATACTGAGACACATCTCTCAGTCTATATACTGAGACACATCTCTCAGTGTAATACTGAGACACACTCTAGCTACATACTGAGACACATCTCAGTTATACTGGACACATCTCTAGTATACATACTGAGACACATCTCAGTCTACATACTAACACACTCAGTCTAATACTAGACACATCTCACTACATACTGAACAATCAGTCTAACATACTGAGACAACACTCAGTACAACTGAGACAATCTTCAGCTTCACTACCAACACCACTCATCATAAATACGTGAAAGACACTTCAGGTGAAGTGTCTGCAACACTAAAAAATGACAAATCATGTAGGTAGGCAGGGACAAATCAGTGGCAGGGTAATAGTGTAGGTGGCAGGGAAATAGTTCAGGTGGCAGGGTAACAGTGTAGGTGGTCAGGTAATATTAGGTGGCAGGGACAGTGTAGGTGGTAGGGGCAAGGTGAGTGGCAGGGTAATAGTGTAGGTGGCAGGGAAATAGTTCAGGTGGCAGGGTAATAGTGTAGGTGGCAGGGAAATAGTTCAGGTGGCAGGGTAACAGTGTAGGTGGTAGGGTAATAATGTAGGTGGCAGGGGTAATAGTGTAGGTGGTAGGGTAATAGTGTAGGTGGCAGGTATAGTGTAGGTGGCAGGGTAATAGTGTAGGTGGCAGGGTAATAGTGTAGGTGGTAGGGTAATAGTGCAGGTGGCAGGGTAATAGTGCAGGTGGTATTATAGAAAGTAGCAGTAGACAGTAGCAGTACAGAAAGTAGCAGTAGACAGAGTAGCAGTAGACAGTAGTAGTACAGAAAGTAGCAGTAGACAGAGTAGCAGTACAGAAAGTAGCAGTAGACAGTAGTAGTACAGAAAGTAGCAGTAGTCAGAGTAGCAGTACAGAAAGTAGCAGTAGACAGAGTAGCAGTACAGAAAGTAGCAGTAGTCAGAGTAGCAGTACAGAAAGTAACAGTAGACAGAGTAACAGTACAGAAAGTAACAGTAGACAGAGTAGCAGTACAGAAAGTAGCAGTAGTCAGAGTAGCAGTACAGAAAGTAACAGTAGACAGAGTAACAGTACAGAAAGTAGCAGTAGACAGAGTAGCAGTACAGAAAGTAACAGTAGTCAGAGTAGCAGTACAGAAAGTAACAGTAGACAGAGTAACAGTACAGAAAGTAGCAGTAGACAGAGTAGCAGTACAGAAAGTAGCAGTAGACAGTAGTAGTACAGAAAGTAGCAGTAGTCAGAGTAGCAGTACAGAAAGTAGCAGTAGACAGAGTAGCAGTACAGAAAGTAGCAGTAGTCAGAGTAGCAGTACAGAAAGTAACAGTAGACAGAGTAACAGTACAGAAAGTAACAGTAGACAGAGTAGCAGTACAGAAAGTAGCAGTAGTCAGAGTAGCAGTACAGAAAGTAACAGTAGACAGAGTAACAGTACAGAAAGTAGCAGTAGACAGAGTAGCAGTACAGAAAGTAACAGTAGTCAGAGTAGCAGTACAGAAAGTAACAGTAGACAGAGTAACAGTACAGAAAGTAGCAGTAGACAGAGTAGCAGTACAGAAAGTAGCAGTAGACAGTAGTAGTACAGAAAGTAGCAGTAGTCAGAGTAGCAGTACAGAAAGTAGCAGTAGACAGAGTAGCAGTACAGAAAGTAACAGTAGTCAGAGTAGCAGTACAGAAAGTAACAGTAGACAGAGTAACAGTACAAAAAGTAACAGTAGACAGAGTAGCAGTACAGAAAGTAGCAGTAGTCAGAGTAGCAGTACAGAAAGTAACAGTAGACAGAGTAACAGTACAGAAAGTAGCAGTAGACAGAGTAGCAGTACAGAAAGTAACAGTAGTCAGAGTAGCAGTACAGAAAGTAACAGTAGACAGAGTAACAGTACAGAAAGTAGCAGTAGACAGAGTAGCAGTACAGAAGTAGCAGTAGACAGTAGTGAGTACAGAAAGTAGCAGTAGTCAGAGTAGCAGTACAGAAAGTAGCAGTAGACAGAGTAACAGTACAGAAAGTAGCAGTAGTCAGAGTAGCAGTACAGAAAGTAACAGTAGACAGAGTAACAGTACAGAAAGTAACAGTAGACAGAGTAACAGTACAGAAAGTAGCAGTAGTCAGAGTAACAGTACAGAAAGTAGCAGTAGTCAGAGTAGCAGTACGAAGTAACAGTAGACAGATAACAGTACAGAAAGTTGACAGAGTCGTGGAGAAAAGTAGACAGAGTACTGAAAGTAACAGAGACAGAGTACTGTAGAGTACAGTAACAGAGACATACAAGTCTGGAAGTTTAAAATTTTGACAAGTATTGAGAGAGTCTTGACAGAGTCTTGGGAGAGAGTCTTGAGAGAGTCTTGAGAGAGTCTTGAGAGAGTTTGACAGTTTGAGAGAGTCTTGAGAGAGTCTTGAGAGAGTCTTGAGAGAGTCTTGAGAGAGTTTTGACAGTATTGAGAGAGAGTCTTGAGAGAGTCTTGGGAGAGAGTCTTGAGAGAGTCTTGAGAGAGTCTTGAGAGAGTCTTGGGAGAGAATCTTGAGAGAGTCTTGAGAGAGTCTTGGGAGATTTATGACAGTATTGAAGAGTCTTGACAGAGTCTTGGAAGATTTGAAGTCTTGAGAGAGTCTTGGAGAGTTTGACAGTATTGAGAGAGTCTTGCAGAGTCTCTGGAAGTCTTGAGAGAGTCTTGAGATTTTGCATATTGAGAGAGTCTTGAGAGTCTTAAGCTCCTGAGAGTCTTGACAGTTTGAGGAGCTGCAGAGTGCTCAAGCTCCTGACACTGCTTGACTGCTGAGGCTGTCACAGCTCTCAAGCCCTGACACTGTTGTTGTAGGCTGCCAGCAGTCTCAAGCCTCCTGACACTGCTTGACCGCTGAGGCTGTCAGCAGTCTCAAGCCTCCTGACACTGCTTGACCGCTGAGGCTGTCAGCAGTCTCAAGCCTCCTGACACTGCTTGACCGCTGAGGCTGTCAGCAGTCTCAAGCCTCCTGACACTGCTTGACCGCTGAGGCTGTCAGCAGTCTCAAGCCTCCTGACACTGCTTGACCGCTGAGGCTGTCAGCAGTCTCAAGCCTCCTGACACTGCTTGACCGCTGAGGCTGTCAGCAGTCTCAAGCCTCCTGACACTGCTTGACCGCTGAGGCTGTCAGCAGTCTCAAGCCTCCTGACACTGCTTGACCGCTGAGGCTGTCAGCAGTCTCAAGCCTCCTGACACTGCTTGACCGCTGAGGCTGTCAGCAGTCTCAAGCCTCCTGACACGCTTGACCGCTGAGGCTGTCAGCAGTCTCAAGCCTCCTGACACTGCTTGACCGCTGAGGGTGTCAGCAGTCTCAAGCCTCCTGACACTGCTTGACCGCTGAGGCTGTCAGCAGTCTCAAGCCTCCTGACACTGCTTGACCGCTGAGGCTGTCAGCAGTCTCAAGCCTCCTGACACAGCTTGACCGCTGAGGCTGTCAGCAGTCTCAAGCCTCCTGACACTGCTTGACCGCTGAGGGTGTCAGCAGGAAGGCCTGGTCTGGCAGCGAGCCGCGGGGGCGCTCACCCCTCGTAACCCCACACAGGTGAGTCACTCTGGTCTTACTACATCATTCACTCCCCACTGAGGGTGCACTCACACTGGTCAGTGCACTCGTAATGCTGTCCACTCACGACTAGTCAGTGTATATACACTGACGTTGTATTAATACTCCAGTCACTATTCAAGGTATATACACTCAAATGTGTTAGGGCTTTTCTGTATAAGAAATAACTATTGCAAACAACAACAACAACAACAACAACAATAATAATAATAATAATAATAATAATAATAATAAAAATAATAAATATTATCATATACACCTGGAGGTATATATGTGCTTATATACGGTGCGAGGCGTATATCTCTCATGGTATATACAATGAAGAGTGCATCAGTCAGTGTATATACACAAGAGAGATGTATACCTGAGTATATGGAGTTATACACCACCATGACTGGTGTTGTACATTATTAATGATCCTCGTGAGGTAGATTGGTGTTAAACCCACTAAACTAACCAATCATTCCTGACCACTATTAACACAAAATATTACCATACCTACCACCCTACTACACACATATATATATATATATATATATAACGTGAGTGAGGGGAAGGGGCCCAGGCTAGAGGTAGATTAGAGCACTGGAGGTCGTATTAGCTAAAGATTAAGCACTAGTCTTCATGGTATAGGCCTACTGGATAGCTAGATACCTCTAGTAGGTCTAAAGCAGTGTTGGCACACCATGATGGCCTGGTGGCACTGTAGTAAAGTACCAGGTGGTAGGATGTTCCTCCTGCCGGAGGCTGTGTCTTCATCCATGACTGGCACAATCAGGAGGAAGCCAGGACAGACACGGGTGTTTAGCGTGGCTGGAACGCAACAGACAACACTTATAGTGTTGTGCAGACAGCAGAGTTCAGGTGTGAGAGAGGGGAGACGGGAACTACACGGCAGAGAAGGCGACGGTAAACACAAGCCTGGAGCGGTAGTGTACCAGCAGTGGCAGGCAGGGAGGCACTGCTCAAACTATCCAGCAGTCCCCCCACACACACACACCTCTCCCTCCCTCCCTCCATATCAGCAGACACGGCTGCGCCCCCTCACCCACACATCCTTGTATTAGGGGAAAGAGGATGAGGGAGATGAAGCATCACCATCACAACACTGCATCTCATAGCACATCACACAACTTGTTGTGACTGGAGTGATTCATTACTGGCAGACACTGGAGTCCAAGTGACGCTCTCAAACCTACCTTAAAATGATCGATATGTGACATTAAATGGTCACGCACTCTGCTACAACACTATCAGTGTGGGACACACACTGTCACGCACTTCTTCAATGATTCACACGCACGAACGTACAGGAAGGCACACAGGCACCCAGGCACGCAAGCATGCGCACACACACACGCACATACACACACACACACACACACACATACACACACACATACACACACACTACGGGCCACCGTACACCAGGAATTACCTTCATAATATGCCCTCAGTAAATGCTCCCATCTCCCACAGTTAACTCCACTCACATCTCCCACAGGTAACTGCACCCACATCTCCCACAGGTAACTGCACCCACATCTCCCACAGGTAACTGCACCCACATCTCCCACAGGTAACTCCACCCACATCTCCCACAGGTAACTCCACCCACATCTCCCACAGGTAACTCCACCCACATCTCCCACAGGCAGTTGTGAGGTCGCTCCTGCCTCTCACAACTACTGGACCACTATAACATGATCTTGGATGGTCGCTCCTGCCTCTCACAACTACTGGACCACTATAACATGGTCTTGGATGGTCGCTCCTGCCTCTCACAACTACTGGACCACTATAACATGGTCTTGGATGGTCGCTCCTGCCTCTCACAACTACTGGACCACTATAACATGGTCTTGGATGGTCGCTCCTGCCTCTCACAACTACTGGACCACTATAACATGGTCTTGGATGGTCGCTCCTGCCTCTCACAACTACTGGACCACTATAACATGGTCTTGGATGGTCGCTCCTGCCTCTCACAACTACTGGACCACTATAACATGGTCTTGGATGGTCGCTCCTGCCTCTCACAACTTTCTAACCAACACAACACAAAGAAACAGTATACAGAGTTAAGTCAGAGGCGGCTACAGTGAAAAGCTCTCTTCCACAAGGTACAGTACTCGCCCCCCATTATTTTCTTCATCCTCATATCTGACAGAGATGTAAATCATAGCACTGTATCAGAAGTAACATGAGTGTGTCATCCATTGAGGACACTGTAAATCTCCAAGCGGATATAAACTAAGTCTTTCAATGGGCCCCAAAACACAATAAGAAGTTCAGTTAGATACATGTTTCTTAATCGTCAACTTGTCGTTATTTTATATAATTTTCAATATACCTGTCATATACAGGAACACAAGAGTATCCTGGTACATCTTGCACAACCTCATCACTTAAGTACCAGTTATGAGTGAGAAGGGTTGGATTCCAGAGGGACCTGCCTAGCATAGGCTTGCTGCAGTGTTTCACAATTCTTACCTTCTTGCTTCTACTAGTGGGTCCCGTAGCCTACAACGTCTTCCAGATCGTCCACCTCACCTTCGACAGTATTTAAGACTCCGTTCTCATGCTTCATATTGTTCCAGACCATGGAGCTGGACTCTTCTACAGGACTGAGCTGGACTTGACTCTACACTTGTCCAGTGACTCTTCCATGAGACCCACCTTGAACATGAGCTACTCTTCTCAGGCTGGTGACTCCACCTTGTTCCAGACCATGGAGCTGGACTCTTCTCCAGGCTGAGGGACTGACCACCTTGTTCCAGACCATGGAGCTGGACTCTTCTCCAGGCTGAGGACTGACCACCTTGTTCCAGACCATGGAGCTAAACTCTTCTTCAGGCTGAGTGACTGACCACCTTGTTCCAGACCATGGAGCTGGACTCTTCTCCAGGCTGAGGGACTGACCACCTTGTTCCAGACCATGGTGCTGGACTCTTCTCCAGGCTGAGGACTGACCACCTTGTTCCAGACCATGGAGCTAACTCTTCTTCAGGCTGAGTGACTGACCACCTTGTTCAGACCATGGGCTGGACTCTTCTCAGGCTGAGGACTACCACCTTGTTCCAGACCATGGTGCTGGACTCTTCTCCAGGCTGAGGACTGACCACCTTGTTCCAGACCATGGGCTGAACTCTTCTCAGGCTGAGGCACTGACCACCTTGTTCCAGACCATGGTGCTGAACTCTTCTCAGGCTAAGGGACTGACCACCTTGTTCCAGACCATGAAGCTGGACTCTTCTCCAGGCTGAGTGACTGACCACCTTGTTCCAGACCATGAAGCTGGACTCTTCTCCAGGCTGAGTGACTGACCACCTTGTTCCAGACCATGGAGCTGGACTCTTCTCCAGGCTGAGGCACTGACCACCTTGTTCCAGACCATGGGCGGGACTCTTCTCAGGCTGAGGACTGACCACCTTGTTCCAGACCATGGTGCTGAACTCTTCTAGCGAGGCACTGACCACCTTGTTCCAGACCATGGGCTGACTCTTCTCAGGCTGAGGCACTGACCACCTTCTTCCAGACCATGGAGCTGGACTCTTCTCCAGGCTGAGGGACTGACCACCTTGTTCCAGACCATGGTGCTGAACTCTTCTCCAGGCTGAGGGACTGACCACCTTGTTCCAGACCATGGTGCTGAACTCTTCTCCAGGCTGAGGGACTGACCACCTTGTTCCAGACCATGGTGCTGAACTCTTCTCCAGGCTGAGGCACTGACCACCTTGTTCCAGACCATGGTGCTGAACTCTTCTTCAGGCTGAGGGACTGATCACCTTGTTCCAGACCATGGAGCTGAACTCTTCTCCAGGCTGAGGCACTGACCACCTTGTTCCAGACCATGGAGCTGGACTCTTCTCCAGGCTGAGGGACTGACCACCTTGTTCCAGACCATGGAGCTGGACTCTTCTCCAGGCTGAGGGACTGACCACCTTGTTCCAGACCATGGTGCTGAACTCTTCTATAGGCTGAGGCACTGACCACCTTGTTCCAGACCATGGAGCTGAACTCTTCTCCAGGCTGAGGCACTGACCACCTTGTTCCAGACCATGGAGCTGGACTCTTCTGCAGGCTGAGGGACTGACCACCTTGTTCCAGACCATGGAGCTGGACTCTTCTCCAGGCTGAGGCACTGACCACCTTGTTCCAGACCATGGAGCTGGACTCTTCTCCAGGCTGAGGCACTGACCACCTTGTTCCAGACCATGAAGCTGGACTCTTCTCTAGGCTGAGGCACTGACCACCTTGTTCCAGACCATGGAGCTGGACTCTTCTCCAGGCTGAGGGACTAACCACCTTGTTCCAGACCATGGAGCTGGACTATTCTCCAGGCTGAGGGACTGACCACCTTGTTCCAGACCATGGAGCTGGACTCTTCTCCAGGCTGAGGCACTGACCACCTTGTTCCAGACCATGGAGCTGAACTCTTCTCCAGGCTGAGGGACTGACCACCTTGTTCCAGACCATGGAACTGGACTCTTCTCCAGGCTGAGGGACTGACCACCTTGTTCCAGACCATGAAGCTGGACTCTTCTCCAGGCTAAGGCACTGACCACCTTGTTCCAGACCATGGAGCTGGACTCTTCGCCAGGCTGAGGGACTGACCACCTCAAATACTTTTTCTCCAAGGTTGAGGGACTGATTACATCATCTTTATTTCACTACTACTGCTCCCCTTGTATTTGACTGAAGAAGCCTACTGTGTAGGTGAAACGTTTCATCAATAAAGACACCCAACTGCTGCACATGTGTCTTAAATCATCAATAAAACCAAACCAGTGATTTGTAAGTCATATTCAGGTACTGGAAACCATCTTGGGTTTCAATCCTACCAGTTCCGTGAGTTACAGTCGTGTTATTACGATGTGATGCGGCATTCTTGCATGAGAGAGAGAGAGAGAGAGAGAGAGAGAGAGAGAGAGAGGAGAGAGAGAGAGAGAGAGAGAGAAATACATAATAAAAGAATCAAGAGAGACAGCTGGGTTATGTACTCGTTTAGCCTCATCTTCCCAGCCTCCCGCTGACACATTCACAACACCCTCTCACTACCAGCCCTCTCCACCCCTCTCACTACCAGCCCTCTCCACCCCTCTCACTACCAGCCCTCTCCACCCCTCTCAATACTACATATGCCCCTCTCCCAGCTTCCTTCATACGCTAACCATTGCAATGCCCACTTAGTGACATACATCACAGTTAACAGAGTGTAGAAAGGTTAGGACAGCCGGGGTTCTTACCTCCAGCCTCTCGGTCAACACGGCAACATAGATGAGGTTGCCACTTATGCGTCGACCTCTAGCTCCTGGGCCCTCCTATTTATCAAAGTGTGTGAGACCTCTCTCAATTCCATGATTTATGCTTATATACATTTAAGTTTTTCACTGCTCTTTAAGACAAATCAATTCGTCAAAGGCACTGTTCCTTCATTAATGGCACTGCTCTGTTTCCTCTACTCAGAGAGAGAGAGAGAGAGAGAGAGTTACTAGCAAAATGGCATCATCACAGTCAATCCTAATAGTGTCACTGCAGACCTTAGTGCCAATCATGGCACACACACACACAAACATCAACAACAGTGGTCATGGTGTCAAGGTTCACAATAAATACATAAAAGAAAACACTTGAAAAGTAGATACATACATCTTTAAGTTCAGAAAGTTAATCTCAAACGTAATTGTTATTATAAGTAGTTGTAGTAGAAAGATGTATATACACGGGATATACACCTTTCAGTGTATATATCATGTAGTTCCAGGAAGCACTCAAAATAGTACAGTTTTCCAGCTAATATCACAGTTTAATATATATATATATATGTATATATATGTATATATATATATATATATATATATATATATATATATATATATATATATATATATATATATATATATATATTTAGGAGGTACCACCTCTAGAACTGGACTGGGGACCCTCATCCTCAGAGAAGTGACTAGATTTACTTCAGGAAAACTCAGATAGATAGATAGCGAATGGTGTTGGGAGTGCTCTCAGCCTCCCTCTCTCATCTCCCCTCCATACACAGGCCTCTTCATTACCCTTTATCCACTAGCCCGGAGGAAATATATAGAATGGAGGGGTACAGAGATGGATAATGAAGAGAGAGGGAGCAACGAGAGGGAAGCAAGGGAGGGTGAAAGAGGGGAAAGACTGTGTGAGAACAAGGCACCAACCATTGTGATGGTACATCCCCTCTTCTTACTTCCCCTCACACCATGTGAACCATTACCATCACCACTACACTCACCATCACCACAACATTCACTACTAGGGGCCCCCTGCGGCCGGGTCCTATCCAGCAGGCTGTTGGTGCAGCCCAAAACAGTCACCAAAGCCCGGCTGATCGGGAACTATCTTGACCAACTTAACCAGTTCCCTCTTGAAAGACAGTCAGTGGTGTGTTGCAATTCCCTTCATGCATGTGTTGAAGAGTCTCGGTGCCCCTACACTATTTGAATTAAATCTTAGTGTAATAATTACACTCCTGCTGCTTATTGAAGTTATTATGTGCCATCTGCCAGGCCTCTTGTTTACGCAGGGAGTTATTTCAGTGTGTAGAATTGGGATTAATTCCTCTAGAGATTTATTGGTGTAGAGACTTATCAAGAAAAGCTTTACATAGAGCGAAACGTAGCTTATATTAATACTGAAACGTTGTAGATTCGTCTTTGAAATTACAGACAATAATTTGTGAGTGTGTGTACTCACCTACTTGTGGTTGCAGGTGTCGATTCATGGCTTCTGGCCCCGCCTCTTCGCTGGTCGCTACTAGGTACACTCTACTGATTTCAAGAACCTTATCGTACCTCTCCTTAAAGCTATGTATGGATCGCATGTGTGTGTGTGAGGGGTGGTGAAGGCACACCAGCATGGTAGACGGCAGCAGTTACAGTGTGTGTGAGGGGTGGTGAAGGCACACCAGCACGGTAGATGGCAGCAGTTACAGTGTGTGTGAGGGGTGGTGAAGGCACACCAGCACGGTAGATGGCAGCAGTTACAGTGTGTGAGGGGTGGTGAAGGCACACCAGCATGGTAGAGTTCAGCAGTTACAGTGTGTGAGGGGTGGTGAAGGCACACCAGCATGGTAGATGGCAGCAGTTACAGTGTGTGTGAGGGGTGGTGAAGGCACACCAGCACGGTAGATGGCAGCAGTTACAGTGTGTGAGGGGTGGTGAAGGCACACCAGCATGGTAGAGGGCAGCAGTTACAGTGTGTGTGAGGGGTGGTGAAGGCACACCAGCACGGTAGAGGGCAGCAGTTACAGTGTGTGTGAGGGGTGGTGAAGGCACACCAGCACGGTAGAGGGCAGCAGTTACAGTGTGTGTGAGGGGTGGTGAAGGCACACCAGCACGGTAGAGGGCAGCAGTTACAGTGTGTGAGGGGTGGTGAAGGCACACCAGCACGGTAGAGGGCAGCAGTTACAGTGTGTGTGAGGGGTGGTGAAGGCACACCAGCACAGTAGAGGGCAGCAGTTACAGTGTGTGTGAGGGGTGGTGAAGGCACACCAGCACGGTAGAGGGCAGCAGTTACAGTGTGTGAGGGTGGTGAAGGCACACCAGCACGGTAGAGGGCAGCAGTTACAGTGTGTGAGGGTGGTGAAGGCACACCAGCACGGTAGAGGGCAGCAGTTACAGTGTGTGTGAGGGGTGGTGAAGGCACACCAGCACGGTAGAGGGCAGCAGTTACAGTGTGTGAGGGGTGGTGAAGGCACACCAGCACGGTAGAGGGCAGCAGTTACAGTGTAAATTAGTAATGTGATGATTCACTCTCACTGTTGAGTGAAATAAACTCTGGAGAGTGACATCAACGACCTTGTAACTCTGGAGAGTGACATCAACGACCTTGTAACTCTGGAGAGTGACATCAACGACCTTGTAACTCTGGAGAGTGACATCAACGACCTTGTAACTCTGGAGAGTGACATCAACGACCTTGTAACTTTGGAGAGTGACATCAACGACCTTGTAACTCTGGAGAGTGACATCAACGACCTTGTAACTCTGGAGAGTGACATCAACGACCTTGTAACTCTGGAGAGTGACATCAACGACCTTGTAACTCTGGAGAGTGACATCAACGACCTTGTAACTCTGGAGAGTGACATCAACGACCTTGTAACTCTGGAGAGTGACATCAACGACCTTGTAACAGTTAATGATGTACAAGTCTGTGAGTAATACCTTACCTTTGAAGAGTTTCGAGAGTTTATCTACTCTCGGAGCCCGGCCATGGGCCAGGCTCGTCTGGTGCTTGCCTGGTCAACCAGGCTGTTGCTGCTGGAGGCCCGCTGCCCCACATATCCATCACAGCCTGGTTGATCTGGCACCTGGTGAAGATACTTTTCCAGTTTCCTCTTGAAGGCTTCTACACTGGTTCCAGCGATGTTTCGGATATCTTCTGGTAAGATGTTGAATAGTCTGGGACCCCTGATGTTAATACAGTGCTCCCGTATTGTCCCCACCGCACCCCTGCTCCTCACTGGGTTTATTTTACACTTTCTCCCATATCTCTCACTCCAGTATGTTGTTATGGCAGTGTGCAGATTTGGGACCAGGCCCTCAAGTACTTTCTAAGTATATATTATCATGTATCTCTCTCTCCTCCGCTCCAATGAGTACATGTTCAAGACTTGAAGGCAGTATTCTAAGTGAGGGAGCACTAGCGATTTGAATAGTGTCACCATCGGCATTATTTCCCTTGTTTTGAAAGTTCTCAATACCCACCCCGTCATCTTCCTGGCTGTTGTGATCTTTGTCTTGTTATGGTCTTTAAACGACAGATCAGCAGACATAATTATTCCCAAGTCCTTTACGTGTTCCTTTCCTTCTATGTGGTGACCCTCTTGCGTTTTGTATATAGTGTTCCTTTTGAGTTCTTCATTTTTTCCATACCTAAGCAGCTGAAACTTATCACCATTGAACGTCATGTTGTTCTCCACTGCCCATTGGAAGACCCTGCTTATGTCCTCCTGTAATTTTTCAGTGTCCTCTACCGTAGTGACTTTCATGCTTATTTTAGTGTCATCTGCAAATGATGATACAAAAGTGTGCTGGGTGTTTTTATCTATGTCTGCTATGAGGATGAGAAACAGCAGAGGTGCCAGGACAGTGCCTTGGGGCACTAAGCTTTTGACCTCGCTGATGCTGGGCTGGATCTTGCCCTGTTCACTACTACTTTTTGTGTTCTGTGTGTTAGGAACTCAAATATCCATCTGCCTACCTTCCCCGTAATGCCTATGGCCCTCATTTTGTGCGCTATCACTCCATGATCGCATTTGTCAAACGCCTTTGCAAAATCTGTGTAAATCACATCTGCGTTTTGGTCGTCCTCCAATGCCTCCGTAATTCTGTCATAATGGTTCAGCAGCTGTGACAGGCATGATCGTCCTGCTCTAAAAAAATCCTGTATTCCCTGGCATCCTTCTGCAGTCCCTGGCAGCCTCCAGTATTCCTGACAACCTCATGTTGTCCCTGACAGCCTTGTGCAGACCCTGGCAGCCTCCAGCAGCCCCTGGAAGCCTCTAGCCATCCCTAACAGCCTCCAGCCGCCATTGACAACCTCTAGCCGCCCCCGGCAGCCTCCATCGTGGCGTAACGCTAACAATTAGCCTCCACAATAAAAGTGGATAAGTGACCTACAGCAGTAGCCTTTGTTTACCACACAAAAGGTTCCTACGTGTAGCAGAACCCTCCGCTACATGTAGCACCACCCTCAGCTACATGTAGCACCTTCTACAAGTTCAAAGTTACCTTCCACAAGTTCAAAGTTACCTTCCACAAGTTCAAAGTAACTTTACAAACTATTAGTAGGTGTTTAAAGCTGTATGTCACCTGTCTACCAACATTATCACTACCATCAACCACCATCTATGTAACGTTAAACTACCAACATTATCACTACCATCTAACAAACGTTGAGTAACCACCACCATTAACCACCTCCACCACTAACCACCACCACCACCACTAACCACCACCACCACCACTAACCACCACCACCACTAACCACCACCACCACCACTAACCACCACCACCACCACTAACCACCACCACCACCACTAACCACCACCACCACCACTAACCACCACCACCACTAAAAACCACCACCACCACTAACCACCACCACCACCACTAACCACCACCACCACCACTAACCACCTCCAAAACTAACCACCACTACCACTAACCACCACCACTAACCACCACCATCACCACTAACCACCTCCACCACTAACCACCACCACCACCACTAACCACCACCACCACTAACCACCACCACCACTAACCACCACCACCACTAACCACCACCACTAACCACCTCCACCACTAACCACCACCACCACCACCGTTAACCACCACCACCACTAACCATCACCACCACCAACCACAATTCAATACTCTAGTGTCATTACCAGCAGTCAGGCGAAACTGACTCCCTCGCGTGTATGTACAATTGTACATACACAGGTGTATGCTTGTATGTTCCCATGTACACAAACATGTACAAAGTGAAAGGACTTTGAAAAATTAAGAAGCAAAGACAATGTACACTGCCTATCTTCTTTAAGTTTAAACGTAGATGGTAGCGTTGAAAATAGGTAGATGGTAGCGTTGAAAATAGGTAGATGGTAGCGTTGAAAATAGGTAGATGGTGGCGTTGAAAATAGGTTAGCATCTACACTATAACACCTGATGACACACTACCACCCTTCCCTCACCCCTACCATGATCTATACTACCTCCCCTCACCCCTACCATGATATATACCATATCCCTCACCTCTACCATGATCTCTACTACCTCCCCTCACCCCTACCATGATATATATCATATCCCTCACCTCTACCATGATCTCTACTACCTCCCCTCACCCCTACCATGATATATACCATATCCCTCACCTCTACCATGATCTCTACTACCTCCCCTCACCCCTACCATGATATATACCATATCCCTCACCTCTACCATGATCTCTACTACCTCCCCTCACCCCTACCATGATATATATCATATTCCTCACCTCTACCATGATCTATACTACCTCACCTCACCCCTACCATGATATATATATCATATCCCTCACCTCTACCATGATCTATACTACCTCCCCTCACCCCTACCATGATATATATCATATCCTTCACCTCTACCATGATCTCTACTACCTCCCCTCACCCCTACCATGATATATATCATATCCCTCACCTCTACCATGATCTCTACTACCTCCCCTCACCCCTACCATGATATATATCATATCCTTCACCTCTACCATGATCTCTACTACCTCCCCTCATCCCTACCTTGATCTATACTACCTCTCCTCACCCCTACCATGATATATACCATATCCCTCACCTCTACCATGATCTACTACCTCCCCTCACCCCTACCATGATATATACCATATCCCTCACCTCTACCATGATCTCTACTACCTCCCTCACCCCTACCATGATATATACCATATCCCTCACTTCTACCATGATCTCTACTACCTCCCTCATCCCTACCATGATCTCTACTACCTCCCCTCATCCCTACCATGATCTATACTACCTCTCCTCACCCCTACCATGATATATACCATATCCCTCACCTCTACAATGATCTCTACTACCTCCCCTCACCCCTACCATGATATATACCATATCCCTCACCTCTACCATGATCTCTACTACCTCCCCTCACCCCTACCATGATATATACCATATCCCTCACCTCTACCATGATCTCTACTACCTCCCTCACCCCTACCATGATATATACCATATCCCTCACCTCTGCCATGATCTCTACTACCTCCCTCACCCCTACCATGATATATACCATATCCCTCACATCTACCATGATCTCTACTACCTCCCTCACCCTACCATGATATATACCATATCCCTCACCTCTACCATGATCTCTACTACCTCCCTCACCTCTACCATGATATATACCATATCCCTCACCTCTACCATGATCTCTACTACCTCCCCTCACCCCTACCATGATCTATACTACCTCTCCTCACCCCTACCATGATATATACCATATCCCTCACCTCTACCATGATCTCTACTACCTCCCCTCACCCCTACCATGATATATACCATATCCCTCACCTCTACCATGATCTCTACTACCTCCCTCATCCCTACCATGATATATACCATATCCCTCACCTCTACCATGATCTCTACTACCTCCCTCACCCCTACCATGATATATACCATATCCCTCACCTCTACCATGATCTCTACTACCTCCCCTCACCCCTACCATGATATATACCATATCCCTCACCTCTACCATGATCTCTACTACCTCCCCTCACCCCTGCCATGATATATACCATATCCCTCACCTCTACCATGATCTCTACTACCTCCCCTCATCCCTACCATGATATATACCATATCCCTCACCTCTACCATGATCTCTACTACCTCCCCTCACCCCTACCATGATATATACCATATCCCTCACCTCTACCATGATCTCTACTACCTCTCCTCACCCCTACCATGATATATACCATATCCCTCACCTCTACCATGATCTCTACTACCTCCCCTCACCCCTACCATGATCTATACCATATCCCTCACCTCTACCATGATCTTACTACCTCCCCTCATCCCTACCATGATATATACCATATCCCTCACCTCTACCATGATCTCTACTACCTCCCCTCACCCCTACCATGATATAGACCATATCCCTCACCTCTACCATGATCTCTACTACCTCCCCTCATCCCTACCATGATATATACCATATCCCTCACCTCTACCATGATCTCTACTACCTCCCCTCATCCCTACCATGATATATATCATATCCTTCACCTCTACCATGATCTCTACTACCTCCCCTCATCCCTACCATGATCTCTACTACCTCCCCTCACCCCTACCATGATCTATACCATATCCCTCACCTCTACCATGATCTCTACTACCTCCCTCACCCTACCATGATCTCTACTACTCCCTCACCCCTACCATGATCTCTACTACCTCCCCTCATCCCTACCATGATATATACCATATCCGTCACCTCTACCATGATCTCTACTACCTCCCCTCACCCCTACCATGATCTCTACTACCTCCCCTCACCTCTACCATGATCTCTACTACCTCCCTCACCTCTACCATGATCTCTACTACCTCCCCTCACTCCTACCATGATCTCTACTACCTCCCCTCACCCTACCATGATCTCTACTACCTCCCTCATCCCTACCATGATATATACCTATCCTCACCTCTACCATGATCTCTACTACCTCCTCACTACCATGATCTTACTATCCTCACCCTACCATGATCTCTACACCTCCCTCATCCTACATACCATATACATACCTATACCGTCACTCTACCATGATCTCTACTATCCTCACCCTACCATGATCTCACTACCTCACCTCACCAGACCTACTACGCTACGCCTGTCAGGTCCAACTCACACCTCCCACCTCACCATGTATCTCTACTCAACCCTATTTTCAAACCTACACAAGTCTTAGCTCCAACTCACCCACTACCATGATTATACTATTTCTCAAGAATACACAAGGTCTACGCCATAGCTGACATCAATACATACTATATTAGACAAGACCACACACCATAGCACTCAATCACATCACTTAAGGATGGCCCCACATCAGTCCACTAACACCCAGGATGACTACAGTCACAACTCACACCAGTCCACTAACACCCAGGATGCCCACACCAGTCCACTAACACCCAGGATGCCCACCAGTCCACTACCAGGATGCGACCACACCAGTCCACTAACACCCAGGATGCGACCACACCAGTCCACTAACACCAGGATGCGACCCACCCAGTCCACTAACACCCAGGATGCGACCCACATCAGTCCACTAACACCCAGGATGCGACCTACACCAGTCCACTAACACCCAGGATGTCCCACACCAGTCCACTAACACCCAGGATGCGACCCACACCAGTCCACTAACACCCAGGATGTGACCCACACAGTCCACTAACACCCAGGATGCGACCACACCAGTCCACTAACACCCAGGATGTGACCCACACCAGTCCACTAACACCCAGGATGCGACCCACACCAGTCCACTAACACCCAGGATGTGACCCACACCAGTCCACTAACACCCAGGATGCGACCCACACCAGTCCACTAACACACAGGATGCGACCCACACCAGTCCACTACACCCAGGATGCGACCCACACCAGTCCACTAACACCCAGGATGTGACCCACACCAGTCCACTAACACCCAGGATGCGACCCACACCAGTCCACTAACACCCAGGATGTGACCCACACCAGTCCACTAACACCCAGGATGCGACCCACACCAGTCCACTAACACCCAGGATGTGACCCACACCAGTCCACTAGACACCCAGGATGCGACCCACACCAGTCCACTAACACCCAGGATGTGACCCACACCAGTCCACTAACACACAGGATGCGACCCACACCAGTCCACTAACACCCAGGATGCGACCCACACCAGTCCACTAACACCCAGGATGTGACCCACACCAGTCCACTGACACCCAGGATGGACCCACACCAGTCCACTAACACCCAGGATGTGACCCACACCAGTCCACTAACACCCAGGATGGACCCACACCAGTCCACTAACACCCAGGATGTGACCCACACCAGTCCACTAACACCCAGGATGCGACCCACACCAGTCCACTAGACACCCAGGATGCGACCCACACCAGTCCACTAACACCCAGGATGTGACCCACACCAGTCAACTAACACCCAGATGTGACCCACACCAGTTCAATAACTCCCAGAGTGTGACCCACACCAGTCCACTAACACCCAGGATGTGACCCACACCAGTCCACTAACACCCAGGATGCGACCCACACCAGTCCACTAACACCCAGGATGTGACCCACACCAGTCCACTAACACCCAGAATGTGACCCACACCAGTCCAATGACACCCAGGATGCGACCCACACCAGTCCACTAACACCCAGGATGTGACCCACACCAGTCCACTAACACCCAGGATGTGACCCACACCAGTCCACTGACACCCAGGATGCGACCCACACCAGTCCACTAACACCCAGGATGCGACCCACACCAGTCCACTAACACCCAGGATGCGACCCACACCAGTCCACTAACACCCAGGTACCCATGTTACTGATGGGTGAACATGGACAACTGGTGTAAGGAAACACTTCCGATCTTTCCACCCCTTCGCCGGGAATCGAACCCGGCGAAGGGTTGTAACTGTATTTATGTGTAGCTAAATCAAGTTACCAACATTTAGTGCACTAGTGGAGGAGAACTGGTAATGTTGGGGAGTGGTGGAGGTGGTGGGGGACATGTGTGGTGGGGAGGTGGAGGTGCCCAGGGACAATACTTTACCCTCAACGAGGGGAGACAGGAAAAACAAGAGTTTTTGGTGGACTGACGCAAACAAAACCACCGTAATACAATATAACAATAATAAAGAGAACCACTCCAGCCACTCTACACCGGAAGACACACACACACAGGAGCACAGGGGGGACATGATAACGACATATAAAATACTGAGAGGAATTGACAAGATGGACAGGGACAGAATGTTTCATAGATGGGACACAGCAACAAGGGGACACAGCAACAAGGGGACACAGCAACAAGGGGACACAGCAACAAGGGGACACAGCAACAAGGGGACACAGCAACAAGGGGACACAGTAACAAGGAGACACAGCAACAAGGAGACACAGTAACAAGGGGACACAGCAACAAGGGGACACAGCAACAAGGGGACACAGCAACAAGGGGACACAGCAACAAGGGGACACAGCAACAAGGGGACACAGTAACAAGGAGACACAGCAACAAGGAGACACAGTAACAAGGGGACACAGCAACAAGGGGACACAACAACAAGGGGACACAGCAACAAGGGGACACAGCAACAAGGGGACACAGCAACAAGGGGACACAGCAACAAGGGGACACAGCAACAAGGGGACACAGCAACAAGGGGACACAGTAACAAGGAGACACAGCAACAAGGAGACACAGTAACAAGGGGACACAGCAACAAGGGGACACAACAACAAGGGGACACAGCAACAAGGGGACACAGCAACAAGGGGACACAGTAACAAGGAGACACAGTAACAAGGAGACACAGCAACAAGGGGACACAGCAACAAGGGGACACAGCAACAAGGGGACACAGCAACAAGGGGACACAGCAACAAGGGGACACAGCAACAAGGGGACACAGCAACAAGGGGACACAGCAACAAGGGGACACAGCAACAAGGGGACACAGCAACAAGGGACACAGCAACAAGGAGACACAGTAACAAGGAGACACAGCAACAAGGGGACACAGCAACAAGGGGACACAGCAACAAGGGGACACAGCAACAAGGGGACACAGCAACAAGGGGACACAGTAACAAGGAGACACAGCAACAAGGGGACACAGCAACAAGGGGACACAGCAACAAGGAGACACAGCAACAAGGGGACACAGCAACAAGGGGACACAGCAACAAGGGGACACAGCAACAAGGGGACACAGCAACAAGGGGACACAGCAACAAGGAGACACAGCAACAAGGGGACACAGCAACAAGGAGACACAGCAACAAGGGGACACAGCAACAAGGAGACACAGCAACAAGGAGACACAGCAACAAGGAGACACAGCAACAAGGGGACACAGCAACAAGGGGACACAGCAACAAGGAGACACAGCAACAAGGGGACACAGCAACAAGGGGACACAGCAACAAGGGGACACAGCAACAAGGGGACACAGCAACAAGGGGACACAGCAACAAGGGGACACAGCAACAAGGGGACACAGCAACAAGGGGACACAGTAACAAGGAGACACAGTAACAAGGGGACACAGCAACAAGGGGACACAGCAACAAGGGGACACAGCAACAAGGGGACACAGCAACAAGGGGACACAGCAACAAGGGGACACAGCAACAAGGGGACACAGCAATAAGGGGACACAGCAACAAGGGACACAGCAACAAGGGACACAGCAACAAGGGGACACAGCAACAAGGGGTCACAGCAACAAGGGGACACAGCAACAAGGGGACACAGCAACAAGGGGACACAGCAACAAGGGGACACAGCAACAAGGGGATACAGCAACAAGGGGACACAGCAACAAGGGGACACAGCAACAAGGGGACACAGCAACAAGGGGACACAGTAACAAGGAGACACAGCAACAAGGGGACACAGCAACAAGGGGACACAGCAACAAGGGGTCACAGCAACAAGGGGACACAGCAACAAGGGGACACAGTAACAAGGGGACACAGCAACAAGGGGACACAGCAACAAGGGGACACAGCAACAAGGGGACACAGTAACAAGGAGACACAGTAACAAGGGGACACAGCAACAAGGGGACACAGCAACAAGGGGACACAGCAACAAGGGTCACAGCAACAAGGGGACACAGCAACAAGGGGACACAGCAACAAGGGGACACAGCAACAAGGGGACACAGCAACAAGGGACACAGCAACAAGGGTCACAGCAACAAGGGGACACAGCAACAAGGGGACACAGCAACAAGGGGACACAGCAACAAGGGGACACAGCAACAAGGGGACACAGAACAGGATACAGCAACAAGGGGACACAGCAACAAGGGACACAGCAACAAGGGACACAGCAACAAGGGACACAGTAACAAGGAGACACAGCAAGAAGGGACACAGCAACAAGGGACACAGCAACAAGGGACACAGCAACAAGGGACACAGTACAAGAGACACAGTAACAAGGGGACACAGCAACAAGGGGACACAGCAACAAGGGGACACAGCAACAAGGGGACCAGCAACAAGGGGACACAGCAACAAGGGGACACAGCAACAAGGGACACAGCAACAAGGGGACACAGCAACAAGGGGACACAGCAACAAGGGACACAGTAACAAGGGGACACAGCAACAAGGGGACACAGCAACAAGGGGACACAGCAACAAGGGACACAGTAACAAGGGGACACAGCAACAAGGGGACACAGCAACAAGGGGACACAGCAACAAGGGGACACAGCAACAAGGGACACAGTAACAAGGAGACACAGCAACAAGGAGACACAGTAACAAGGGGACACAGCAACAAGGGGACACAGCAACAAGGGGACACAGCAACAAGGGACACAGCAACAAGGACACAGCAACAAGGGGACACAGCAACAAGGACACAGCAACAAGGGGACACAGCAACAAGGGGACACAGCAACAAGGGGACACAGCAACAAGGAGACACAGCAACAAGGGGACACAGCAACAAGGGGACACAGCAACAAGGGGACACAGGGGGCCAGGAGCTATGATTCGACCCCTGCAACAACAACTAGGTGAGTACAGCAACAAGAGGGACACAGCAGCAAGGGGTCACAACTGGAAGCTGAAAACTCGGATGAGTCACAGGGATGTTAGGAAGTATTTCTTCAGTCATTTAGTTGTCAGGAAGTGGAACAATCTGGAGAGTGATGTAGTGGAGGCAGGATCCATAAATAGCTTTAAGAAGAGGTACGATAAAGCTCATGGAGCAGAGAGAGTGGACCTAGTAGCAACCAGCAAAAAGGCGGGGCCAGGAGCTATGGTCGACCCCTACAGCCACATATAGATGAGTACACACACAGTGGTCAAACTAGAAAGAAAATAAGTTAACCCAAAGAGAGTGTCCTTAAAGAGTTGCTTAAAAACAATGATGGAATATGTTGAATAACATGTTAATATTACTTCTCTGAATGATAGTCTGTATAACCCCTGTGGTTTAGCGCTTCTATTTGATTATAATAATAATCTGAATGATAGTTGTGAGACACTTGAGCGACGAGTGCACCGGGGATCCACTGGTTATAATCATAACAAAAGTTTTTAAAGAGGTGGAGGGGTAAGCCAGTGGAAGGTCTCGGTCAGATGACCAAAAACTCCAGCTGTGGGTCATCATATAACTAAGACCCATGTCAGGAAACACTTGTCCTGTTTCCTGACAAATCTGACCTAACCTAACCTAACATTTAACAAAATCATCAACATTTAACAAAATCATCAACATTTAACAAGATCATCAACATTTAACAAAATCATCAACATTTAACAAAATCATCAACATTTAACAAGATCATCAACATTTAACAAGATCATCAACATTTAACAAAATCATCAACATTTAACAAAATCATCAACATTTAACAAGATCATCAACATATAACAAAATCATCAACATTTAACAAGATCATCAACATTTAACAAAATCATCAACATTTAACAAAATCATCAACATTTAACAAAATCATCAACATTTAACAAGATCATCAACATTTAACAAAATCATCAACATTTAACAAGATCATCAACATTTAACAAAATCATCAACATTTAACAAAATCATCAACATTTAACAGGATCATCAACCATTTTTATGGTTTTATAATATTGGATATAATATCCAAATGGTAATTAATTTATATTTTCATACATAAATCTACTTTTACATAGATACACACAAAGTACCGGCAATTTTGTCAACCAATCACCATCGTCGTTACAAACTGCAATAATTAATTCATGAAAATAGTCTTTACTCTTCTGTTTACTATGTCTGAGTTGCCAGATATTACTTCTTCCAGGAGAGTGTCTAGGAACTTTTTTCCGCAACTGTACTTGGGTGTTAGTCACCTTGCCCCTGTTCACCTAGCAGTAGGTGTTAGTGGACTGGTGTGGGTAGCATCCTGGGGGACAAGATTGAAAGACCAAAATGGAAATAAGACAGACAGTCCCTGATGATGCAATGACTTTCTTGGGTTATCCTGGGTGGTTAACCTTCCCTACCCCAGGTTATCCTGGGTGGCTAACCCTCCCTACCCCAGGTTATCCTGGGTGGTTAACCCTCCCTACCCCAGGTTATCCTGGGTGGTTAACCCTCCCTACCCCAGGTTATCCTGGGTGATTAACCATCCCTACCCCAGGTTATCCTGGGTGGTTAACCCTCCCTACCCCAGGTTATCCTGGGTGGCTAACCCTCCCTACCCCAGGTTATCCTGGGTGGCTAACCCTCCCTACCCCAGGTTATCCTGGGTGGCTAACCCTCCCTACCCTAGGTTATCCTGGGTGGCTAACCCTCCCTACCCCAGGTTATCCTGGGTGGCTAACCCTCCCTACCCCAGGTTATCCTGGGTGGCTAACCCTCCCTACCCCAGGTTCTCCTGGGTGGCTAACCCTCCCTACCCCAGGTTATCCTGGGTGGCTAACCCTCCCTACCCCAGGTTATCCTGGGTGGCTAACCCTCCCTACCCCAGGTTATCCTGGGTGGCTAACCCTCTGGGTTAAAAATGCAAATAAAATCTTATCTCGTAAAGTTTGTACATAACTTGAAGGAAAAAACTAAAGTTCCCATTTTCTTCCCGACACTCATCAACATTCACAGAAAACCAGACACTAAAGTATGTACCCCAAACTATACGAAACTTGAAACCAGTCATCACGAGACTTCTTAATTTCTTTATTATGGCGCCAGATGGGTGATGTCATCTGCTTAAAGCCTGAGCAAGGACAAGGAGGGTGACATCATCAACTAAACAGGAAACATGACCCATTCTGGGTGTGTCAGGACGTCAATAACCACTGATGTAATGATGTAAATAGTGCATCTGGATGTATCTTCCATATCATGATGTAACGACGTACGTAAGTTTACTTAGGGACAAGTACACATATGTACAATTATTATACATTGTATAAATTACCCAGGATAACACCAAAATGTCCGACACTGCAGCTCTGATGTAACAGTGTACCACTGACTTCACACCTTACCCTGACCTCACACACTGTCCCTGCCCTAACATGGAGTGGCCTGAGACATCACCACCAATCCATCCCACAAACTATCAGCAGGAAACCATATCAAAGATATTTGCAGGCAACCCATCCTATAGATGCTAGCAGGCAGCTCAGATCACAGACATCAGCAGGCAGCCCAGACGAATAGACAGTCTGCAGGCACCCATCTCAGAGGTCAGCAGGATAAAAGAATGTGAAGAATGAGTGTATGAAGGTATCTACCTATGATATACTTTTGATGAGTTGTGAGAGTCTTTCTACTCCCGGAGCCCGGCCATGGGCCAGGTTCGTCTGGTGCTTGCCTGGTCACCCAGGATGTTGCTCCTGGTGTATAAAAATAGGATGAGTGTATGAAGGCAGGATGAGTGAGAGAGCAACAACAAATATGTAAAGTGTGAGAGTGAAGACTGAGAGCTGGCAGTGGAGTATGAGTGCTGGCAGTGAAGTGTGAGTGTTGGCAGTGAAGTGTGAGTGCTAGCAGTGGAGTATGAGTGCTGGCAGTGAAGTGTGAGTGCTGGCAGTGAAATGTGAGTGCTGGCAGTGAAGTGTGAGTGTTGGCAGTGAAGTGTGAGTGCTAGCAGTGAAGTGTGAGTGCTAGCAGTGGAGTATGAGTGCTGGCAGTGAAGTGTGAGTGCTGGCAGTGAAGTGTGAGTGCTGGCAGTGAAGTGTGAGTGCTAGCAGTGGAGTATGAGTGCTGACAGTGAAGTGTGAGTGCTGGCAGTGAAGTGTGAGTGCTAGCAGTGGAGTATGAGTGCTGTCAGTGAAGTGTGTGTGCTGACAGTGAAGTGTGAGTGCTAGCAGTGGAGTATGAGTGCTGACAGTGAAGTGTGAGTGCTGGCAGTGAAGTGTGAGTGCTAGCAGTGGAGTATGAGTGCTGTCAGTGAAGTGTGAGTGCTGGCAGTGAAGTGTGAGTGCTGGCAGTGAAATGTGAGTGCTGGCAGTGGAGTGTGAGTGCTGACAGTGAAGTGTGAGTGCTGGCAGTGAAATGTGAGTGCTGGCAGTGGAGTGTGAGTGCTGACAGTGAAGTGTGAGTGCTGGCAGTGAAATGTGAGTGCTGGCAGTGAAATGTGAGTGCTGGCAGTGAAGTGTGAGTGCTGGCAGTGAAGTGTGAGTGCTAGCAGTGGAGTATGAGTGCTGACAGTGAAGTGTGAGTGCTGGCAGCCCCATCAATGAAGACTAACACCAAGGAGGGTCCCCTAACTAACACCAACTACTGGTCAAACTAGGAAGACTGAAGCAACTTGACACCACCAGTCATAAGTAAGACATTTCTTGCGATGCTCCACAACACAATCAACACTTCTGACAACAGTGGTGTCATCGCTACGTCTGACAACACTAGTGACATCACAATACAATATTCTGTTGTGACATCACAACACAGTGTGAATGATATATATAGTACAAGTGATAGAGGTAAATACGAGACGTAAACAAGATACAAGAAAATAAGATAAATAAGTAAACAAGAGAGCAAACAGAAGAGCATAGTCCATCCTCTTGATCAGTCGGTATGTTACTGTGGCCTAGTCGGTTGTGTGACTGTGACACTACAGTAAAACAGTAATTATGTGACTGTGTACTATACAGCTGACTGTACCATTACCGTTAATGGTGTTATATTTTGTTAGTTTTTGTTAACAGACAACATTTTAACCTAACCTAACCCCTGGCCCGGCCTTCCTACTCCAAGAGCCTGGTCCATGGCCAGGCTCCGGGAGTACGAAAACTCTCGAAACTCATCAACAGTATATCAAAGGTAAAGGTAAACAATATTGTAATATAAGACAACTCCAGACATTATATCTATGATGTACCTGTGATATAGCCGTGATATACTTGTGATATAGCTGTGATATAACTGATCGGTGGAGAGGTTTGTTACTATAGTAGGTTATATAACTAAGGTCGACAGTACTTTAACTGCCACAGGTTGAGAGACAACCTAAAGAAATGATGTAAGACAATAAACTAAGTCAGGATTCACGAAATCGTAATGACACGATTTGCAGACAAACCACACCACGGGCGGGGATTGAACTCGCGGCGAGTCAGGATTAAAGACTGCTGAACAACCACTGAAGATGGAAGACGAAATAGAGAGACTGAAGAGGGCTTGACAAACCTCCTGGAGAGTGAAACGTCGCCACAAGAAAATGTCGCCCTAGATGCAGCTGTGTCCATGAACCTAATATTTGGTTGATAATTCTGCCATTGTTAGAGGAACTTACACATAAGGCAGGTATTGCTAGATCACCAGTAAATAACAGCACCTGGTCGTTCTGTGATGGTCGTAATAAAAGCAATAACACCTCCTACAGCACCTGGTCGTTCTGTGATGGTCGTAATAAAAGCAATACCAGCACCCCCTACAGCACTTGGTCGTAATAAAAGCAATAACAGCACCCACTACAGCACCTAGTCGTACTGTAATGGTCGTAATAAAAGCAATAATACCACCCACTACAGCACCTAGTCGTACTGTGATGGTCGTAATAACAGCAATAATACCACCCACTACAGCACCTGGTCGTACTGTGATGGTCGTAATAACAGCAATAATACCACCCACTACAGCACCTGGTCGTACTGTGATGGTCGTAATAACAGCAATAATACCACCCACTACAGCACCTGGTCGTACTGTGATGATCGTAATAACAGCAATAATACCACCCACTACAGCACCTAGTCGTACTGTGATGGTCGTAATAACAGCAATAATACCACCCACTACAGCACCTGGTCGTACTGTGATGGTCGTAATAACAGCAACATTATAACAACTACAATACATTATGACTGACCTCCTGCAACACCTGGCCGTCCTTCTTAGTAGAGAGGTTAAGGTAGCGCTCCTGAGACTGACAAAACTTCTGCGTCTGCTTCTCAAACTTCTTCCTGCCCTCCTTAGCGCCACCTATGGCCTCCTTACGGAAACTCTCCAGCGGTTGTATGATCTGTTCATACGAGCGCTCCAGCTGACACACAAAACACACTCATCTTAGTCTCACAAACAATAATATCACATATTATAATATATACAAAAATAATTACATAGTCCCACTTATTACTGAACTAAAATTATATAGGCTCGCACACACACACACACACACATATATACATAATATATATGAAAATAATGATATTTTTACCTGTGATGGATTTCCAGAAGTCTGCTTTTTAAGCCTTGCTTGACTGCCATCCCTTGTACCCCCATCTATCCCTCACACAATCTCGTCTCTATCCCTCACACTGCCACCTCTATTTACTCCTATCTCTCTCCTCTCACATCTAATTCTTCTCCATACTCTCCTTCCTCCCCCTCACCCAACATACACTCATACCCTGGTACCAGCTCACCATCTTTCACACTCAAAGAGGTACCACTATAACACTGACGTATACAGTGTCAGTTAGTACACACCGGGTTGTGCTACCTACCATTCTCTCTCTCTCATCCTCCACCATGTCTATAATCTTGGCGAACTCTCTGAGTGATCCACCGATGACAATTTCGTCGTCTGTCTGGCTGTTACCGATACATTCAAACTTGAAGCGTTGAAGGTTGTGGCTCAGGTTGCGCTTGGCCCGGGACAAATCTGTCAACAACAACACAGACCAATGTTAATTACCGTAAATAATAAAATGGTATACAATACTGACAGGTTGATAAGTAAGACACATGTCCAACACTTAGGTATCTTTATTTAGAAACGTTTCGCCCTTCTCCAGGCTGAGGGACTGATCACCTCAAAACTACGTCTTCAAGAGTGATGGACTCTGCGATGGACTGATGTAGTGATAGACTGCGTAGCAGAGGTCTGAGCTCAGACCTCTACAACACAATTGTCCTCAAAGATTTGTTAAATTATACCATGAATTAAGGAAAGATCCTGGACTTCACCTTACGAAAGCAAAGCAAATGCGATACACACACAACCTGCACATATAAAAGAGAGGAGCTTACGACGACGTTTCGGCCCGACTTGGACCATTTACAAAGTCACACTAACACACAGAGACAGAGGAAGGGTATTTATAGGCAGGCAGACAGGGGAGGGTACAAGAGAGTGGGGTAATGATGGAGTAGTGGAAGTAGTAGTAGTAGTAATGGTAGTAGAGGAGACAGTCATATGGGAAGGAGCACTGCAATGAGGCTAGCGGCCCGCAAGGGTGGTACGAGAGGGAAGAAAAGCGAATAAAATGAAGGAAAATACAAGGCAAAAGAAAAGAAATAAAGGAAAACCCATAGGAGAAAAAAGGAGAAGGGGGAAGAGAAGAATGGGAAGGAATCAGGTTAAGTCACGGGTGTTCTGAAGTTTAGAGCATTTAACAATGTAATGAGAGAGGAAAGCATCAACAGAGACAAAGCCAGGGCTAAGATTCATACAGGGAAAGTTGTGTATAAGGGAGGATTCAACCAGGCGGCGACTATGAAAGTTGGACGTAGGGTAGACAGTTTTAGCAGAAGACCAATCAATGGGATGACTGTGATCTCTGACATGACAGAAAAGAGCATTATTAGTGTTGTAATTATGGACAAGGTAGATTATAGTGGAAAAATAACATGGTATTAGAAAACAGGGGAACTGACGCGCCCCTTAACAAATCTCTGAGGACAATTGTGCTGCAGAGGTCTGAGCAATATTGTATTACATG
Organism: Cherax destructor; assembly: GCA_009830355.1. Lineage (NCBI taxonomy): Eukaryota > Metazoa > Arthropoda > Malacostraca > Decapoda > Parastacidae > Cherax > Cherax destructor. Next base: position 913,344 of record WNWK01000044.1, read on the forward strand.
TAAACTATATTACCTGTATATTGCAAGAAAAAGAAACAAACTGTTTGCATTCATATATATTAATCACATTAGTTTACCTTCTGCCGGTCAATAAAACCCCGTTTTCTTATTACTGCCAGCGATACAGAAACTGGGAGATGAATATTAAGTAGTAACTATAGTAAATAATACAAGTTCTCAATACATTCGAATTTATTAAAAATGATAGATATTATTATATATGCAAACCAGCAGTATATGGGGATTCTGTCCTAGCTCACATATGGAAGTCCGTGGTTTGATCCCCGGTACGGGTGGAAACTGTGTGTTTCCTTAAGACACCTGATGTTCCTGCTCACCTAGCAGTAAGTAGGTACCTGGGTGTTAGTCACTTTACAACTGCTGTCACTGTTCAACTAGCAATAAATAGGTACCTGGGTTTTAGCCAACTGGTGTGAGTCGCATCATGGGGCCATAATTAACCTAAGTTGTCCGAAATGCTCTGCATAACAAGGGATTTTCTATATAGTATGTCACTGATGTCAGCTATGGTCTGTATAAGTTGTATCATGTACTAATTTTTATTATTATGCCATATTAGAAAGGGGCGGGAGAGACGCAGTGTTCAACGATAATATCATACAACACTGGTGACCACCATACTGGCCAGGGACAAGACACGACGAGTGCTGCATACAACAATATCATACAACACTGGTAACCACCATACTGGCCAGGGACAAGACACGACGAGTGTTGCATACAACAATATCATACAAAACACTGGTGACCACCATACTGGCCAGGGACAAGACACGACGAGTGCTGCATACAACAATATCATACAACACTGGTGACCACCATACTGGCCAGGGACAAGAAACGACGAGTGCTGCATACAACAATATCATACAACACTGGTGACCACCATACTGGCCAGGGACAAGACACGACGAGTGCTGCATACAACAATATCATACAACACTGGTGACCACAATACTGGCCAGGGACAAGACACGACGAGTGCTGCATACAACAATATCATACAACACTGGTGACCACCATACTGGCCAGGGACAAGACACGACGAGTGCTGCATACAACAATATCATACAACACTGGTGACCACCATACTGGCCAGGGACAAGACACGACGAGTGCTGCATACAACAATATCATACAACACTGGTGACCACCATACTGGCCAGGGACAAGACACGACGAGTGCTGCATACAACAATATCATACAACACTGGTGACCACCATACTGGCCAAGGACAAGACACGACGAGTGCTGCATACAACAATATCATACAACACTGGTGACCACCATACTGGCCAGGGACGAGACACGACCAGTGCTGCATACAATAATATCATACAACACTGGTGACCACCATACTGGCCAGGGACAAGACACGACGAGTGCTGCATACAACAATATCATACAACACTGGTGACCCCCATACTGGCCAGGGACGAGACACGACCAGTGCTGCATACAACAATATCATACAAGAATAATGGAGTTAAAATACCACAGACAGAACAGCCATAGCTCTTATACTATTACTATTCATGATTTAATTAAATACTGTCATGCTGGTCCAGCATTTTGTGTGTATGTCATACAAGTTCTGTATGCCATAAGTTGCTCATTATTTATCTTTGTAAATTTCATTAATTGGAATAAATTTGAATTGGTAATTCGCAGTTCGCAACTAATACCGTCTTATAAAAGTTTACCCTTTTTCGTCGTGTCGTTTTCTATGAACTACATGACAGAAAATGTTCATGATAGTTAATTTAATGGCTAACTAAGATTTAACACTATAACCTGCAGCCGTCAAGGTGCCTTGATACTGGCAAAGACCTCTTGATCCAAGGTATTAGAGATACCATCTCCTCCCTTGAATCAAACAAGATCCTCTGCCATTCCTCAAGGTGCTGTATGACCCCTATGGGTTGAGTGCTTCCCCATAAATACAATAATGCAAAAGAAGATCACAGTAAACAGGTGATATCACAATATACAAAATAACCAGTGAAAAAATAGTGAAATTCCAAGTACTTTCGTGATTTCTCACATTATCATTATCCTTGATAATATGAGAAATCACGAAAGCGATTGGTAGCACACTCAGTTCACACACTGAGGTTCGTGGTTCGATCCCCGGTAAGGGTGAAAACATTAGGACGTGTTTCCTTAAGACACCTGATGTCCATGTTCACCTAGCAGTGGAGAGAGAGAGAGAGAGAGAGAGAGAGAGAGAGAGAGAGAGAGAGAGAGAGAGAGAGAGAGAGAGAGAGAGAGAGAAAGAGAGCTAACTTTGGCTGTGTACCGGAAGTCACTCAAGCAAGACCACTAACACCTACAACACTATCCTCCTACAACTGTCACTACTTCAGCTGGTCGCACGCTGAACTGCGTGCGACCAGCTGTAACAACCTGGTTGGTCAGGGCCCTGATCCACCGAACCCTGGTCTGGGACCGGGCTGCGGGGGCGCTGACCCCCGAAATCATTGAGGTATTTCACTTACGGTAATACTCTTGCAAAAGAATAACACGAAGATAAGAATATTGTACCAACACTGTACACTGTGTGTGTGTGTGTGTGTACTCACCTAATTGTGGTTGAAGGGGTTGCGTCATAGCTTTTGGTCCCGCCTAATCACTGGTCGCTACTTTGTCCACTCTCTCCCTGCTTCATGAGCTTTATTATACCTCGTCTTAAAACTATGTATGGTTCCTGCCTCCACTAAGTCCCTTTCCAGACTATTCCACTTCCTGACACTTATATGACTCAAGAAATACCTCCTAACATCTCTTTGACTCATCCGAGTCTTCAACTTCCAATTGTGGCCCCTTATTTATGTGTCCCATCTCTGGAACATCCTGTCTCTGTCGCCTAGAAGGCAGAATATTCAGCCTCAAGGAGAAATCTCAGTATTTTTGCTTGAAATCATTATATTAACGTCTCCGAAGATATGGGTCCCCACACCCGCAGCTACAGGCGACCTTCCTCCCCTCTGTATCTCATCTATGTAACCAATTTACAGCGACACTTCCGTTTAAAACAACAGACACAAGTAAGACATGTGATCTGTTGTTTTTCAACAGCGTTGATAGCCAGCAAGAGTACATACATGCTTACTGTGCCAGAGTACATACATGCTTACTGTGCCAGAGTACATACATGCTTACTGTGCCAGAGTACATACATGCTTACTGTGCCAGAGTACATACATGCTTACTGTGCCAGAGTACATACATGTTTACTGTGCCAGAGTACGGCAAGGCAGTCAGCTTTGACCTCAACAATTATGTAGTTTTAACTTCTTAAATCAAGAGCATTTTACCCCTTAATGCTAGTGAAGAGAGAGAGAGCGAGAGTAAAGAGAGTGGCAGGTGAGAGTGCCCGAGAGCCAGGTGGACTGCCTCAGGTAACCTGGCACCTCACCTTATCTGATCACTAATGGGCAGTGCGCAGGCTACACTCGTTAGTGCTAAGCCAGCTTCCTAACACACAAGGTCGCATACACTATACACACACACGCACCTCTAAATCTATATAAACCTTGACTACTGGAGTTGTATTAATTTATATGTATACACACACACACACATATGCAAAGTAACCACTGTAAAAAATAGTGAATTTTCAAGCAATTTCGTATTTTTTTCACATAATCAAGGAATTCATAATGTGAAAATTCACTATTTTCACAGTGGTTATTTTGTATATTATGATATCACCTGTTTACTGTGATCTTATTGCATATATATTACACCCAGAGGTGGATTTCTCTACACAGAGACGTACTGTGTATCTATACAGAGTGAGGTGTATATCTCACTGTATATACACTGGAATGTATATCTCTCTTACTGTATCAACACTAGACTTTACTTTAACTATTAAGAATTGCAAGAACCTTGAGCGGCGGTGCGCAGCCCTAATGAACCTCGTATGGGTGGTGGAGAGGTAAGCCAGTGGAAGGTCTCGGTCAGATGACCAAAAGCTCCAGCTGTGGGTCATCATATAACTAAGACCCGCGTCAGGAAACACTTGTCCTGTTTCCTAACAAACATTACCTAACCTGATTAAGTTTATTTAGATAAAAGTACACAGAAATACAGTTACACAAATTATCATACACATTAATATAGATGTAAATTACCTAAACTTCAGATTAAACAAACCACAACACACACCTCTGATATACTTTTGATGGGTTTCGAGTCTTTCTACTCCCGGAGCCCGGGCATGGGCCAGGCTCGTCTGGTGTTAGCCTGGTCAACCAGGTCAACACGGGGACAGTGCCCACCTCGTTGACCACGCACACAAGCTGCAAGAAATCCAAAGATTCACAACGAGACTAGTCGCAAAGCTGAGAAAAACAGACCTATAAGAAATGGTTGAAAAAAAGCGATGAACCTGACAATCTTAGCGTAAAGGAAGGAATAAAGAACATATGATAATGATGCATAACCTTTAAAGAGGATAAGACACAGGAATGTTAATGTTGCAGTTTTATAACTGTAGTGTAAGCGCGCCTCTGGCAAGACGGCGATGGAGTGAATGATGGCGAAAGTTTTTCTTTTTTGGGCCACCCTGCCTTGGTGGGAAACGGCCGATGTGTTAATACAAAAAATAATAGACACATATGCAACCATTAATCATCTTTATTGTGAAACGAATACTGAGGAGGCAACAGAAGCAGTGGATATGCTGAGAGCTAGTCAGTCGACCACCCTCCAAGACGTAGTATTGAGCTGGTCAGTCCCTCAGTCTGGGGAAGAGTTCTGCTGCAGGGTGAGGTACTGACTGTCCCTCAGTCTGGGGAAGAGTTCTGCTGCAGGGTGAGGTACTGACTGTCCCTCAGTCTGGGGAAGAGTTCTGCTGCAGGGTGAGGGACTGACTGTCCCTCAGTCTGGGGAAGAGTTCTGCTGCAGGGTGAGGTACTGACTGTCCCTCAGTCTGGGGAAGAGTTCTGCTGCAGGGTGAGGTACTGACTGTCCCTCAGTCTGGGGAAGAGTTCTGCTGCAGGGTGAGGGACTGACTGTCCCTCAGTCTGGGGAAGAGTTCTGCTGCAGGGTGAGGTACTGACTGTCCCTCAGTCTGGGGAAGAGTTCTGCTGCAGGGTGAGGTACTGACTGTCCCTCAGTCTGGGGAAGAGTTCTGCTGCAGGGTGAGGGACTGACTGTCCCTCAGTCTGGGGAAGAGTTCTGCTGCAGGGTGAGGGACTGACTGTCCCTCAGTCTGGGGAAGAGTTCTGTTGCAGGGTGAGGGACTGACTGTCCCTCAGTCTGGGGAAGAGTTCTGCTGCAGGGTGAGGGGCTGACTGTCCCTCAGTCTGGGGAAGAGTTCTGCTGCAGGGTGAGGGACTGAACTGTCCCTCAGTCTGGGGAAGAGTTCTGCTGCAGGGTGAGGGACTGACTGTCCCTCAGTCTGGGGAAGAGTTCTGCTGCAGGGTGAGGGACTGACTGTCCCTCAGTCTGGGGAAGAGTTCTGTTGCAGGGTGAGGGACTGACTGTCCCTCAGTCTGGGGAAGAGTTCTGCTGCAGGGTGAGGGACTGAACTGTCCCTCAGTCTGGGGAAGAGTTCTGCTGCAGGGTGAGGGACTGACTGTCCCTCAGTCTGGGGAAGAGTTCTGCTGCAGGGTGAGGGACTGAACTGTCCCTCAGTCTGGGGAAGAGTTCTGCTGCAGAGTGAGGGACTGACTGTCCCTCAGTCTGGGGAAGAGTTCTGCTGCAGGGTGAGGGACTGACTGTCCCTCAGTCTGGGGAAGAGTTCTGCTGCAGGGTGAGGGACTGACTGTCCCTCAGTCTGGGGAAGAGTTCTGCTGCAGGGTGAGGGACTGAACTGTCCCTCAGTCTGGGGAAGAGTTCTGCTGCAGGGTGAGGGACTGACTGTCCCTCAGTCTGGGGAAGAGTTCTGCTGCAGGGTGAGGGACTGAACTGTCCCTCAGTCTGGGGAAGAGTTCTGCTGCAGGGTGAGGGACTGACTGTCCCTCAGTCTGGGGAAGAGTTCTGCTGCAGGGTGAGGGACTGACTGTCCCTCAGTCTGGGGAAGAGTTCTGCTGCAGGGTGAGGGACTGAACTGTCCCTCAGTCTGGGGAAGAGTTCTGCTGCAGGGTGAGGGACTGACTGTCCCTCAGTCTGGGGAAGAGTTCTGCTGCAGGGTGAGGGACTGACTGTCCCTCAGTCTGGGGAAGAGTTCTGCTGCAGGGTGAGGGACTGAACTGTCCCTCAGTCTGGGGAAGAGTTCTGCTGCAGGGTGAGGGACTGAACTGTCCCTCAGTCTGGGGAAGAGTTCTGCTGCAGGGTGAGGGACTGACTGTCCCTCAGTCTGGGGAAGAGTTCTGCTGCAGGGTGAGGGACTGACTGTCCCTCAGTCTGGGGAAGAGTTCTGCTGCAGGGTGAGGGACTGAACTGTCCCTCAGTCTGGGGAAGAGTTCTGCTGCAGGGTGAGGGACTGACTGTCCCTCAGTCTGGGGAAGAGTTCTGCTGCAGGGTGAGGGACTGACTGTCCCTCAGTCTGGGGAAGAGTTCTGTTGCAGAGTGAGGGACTGACTGTCCCTCAGTCTGGGGAAGAGTTCTGCTGCAGGGTGAGGGACTGACTGTCCCTCAGTCTGGGGAAGAGTTCTGTTGCAGGGTGAGGGACTGACTGTCCCTCAGTCTGGGGAAGAGATCTGCTGCAGGGTGAGGGACTGACTGTCCCTCAGTCTGGGAAGAGTTCTGCTGCAGGGTGAGGGACTGACTGTCCCTCAGTCTGGGGAAGAGTTCTGCTGCAGGGTGAGGGACTGACTGTCCCTCAGTCTGGGGAAGAGTTCTGCTGCAGGGTGAGGGACTGACTGTCCCTCAGTCTGGGGAAGAGTTCTGTTGCAGGGTGAGGGACTGACTGTCCCTCAGTCTGGGGAAGAGTTCTGCTGCAGGGTGAGGGACTGACTGTCCCTCAGTCTGGGGAAGAGTTCTGCTGCAGGGTGAGGGACTGACTGTCCCTCAGTCTGGGGAAGAGTTCTGCTGCAGGGTGAGGGACTGACTGTCCTCAGTCTGGGGAAGAGTTCTGCTGCAGGGTGAGGGACTGACTGTCCCTCAGTCTGGGGAAGAGTTCTGCTGCAGGGTGAGGGACTGACTGTCCCTCAGTCTGGGGAAGAGTTCTGCTGCAGGGTGAGGGACTAACTGTCCCTCAGTCTGGGGAAGAGTTCTGTTGCAGGGTGAGGGACTGACTGTCCTCAGTCTGGGGAAGAGTTCTGCTGCAGGGTGAGGGACTAACTGTCCCTCAGTCTGGGGAAGAGTTCTGTTGCAGGGTGAGGTACTGACTGTCCCTCAGTCTGGGGAAGAGTTCTGCTGCAGGGTGAGGTACTGACTGTCCCTCAGTCTGGGGAAGAGTTCTGCTGCAGGGTGAGGTACTGACTGTCCCTCAGTCTGGGGAAGAGTTCTGCTGCAGGGTGAGAGACTCACTACATCACGACGTCTCCACTGCTTCTGTTGTGCTAAAAATCCAAGTCTGCAAACACATCTTCTAGACCTGCTCCTCTCCCACACACCTGCACACCCTCCCACACACCTGCACACCCTCCCACACACACTTGCACTCTCACACACTTACTCTCCTTTCCACACACCTGCACACCCTCCCACACACCTGTACACCCTCCCACACATACTTGCACTCTCACTCTCACACTTACCCTCCTTTCCACACACCTGCACACCCTCCCACACACCTGCACTCTCACACACCCTCCTTTCCACATACCTGCACACCCTCCCACACACCTGCACAAACACCTGTCAACATAACCTAATTTTCTGAACATAAATCAGTCGAGTATTACAAACAGCTTTTAACAGAGTTACCTGCAGTCAATTGCAGGGGGGCGGCGCCCCTCTCCCCTCGCGTCCCAACCCCACAACCATCCACCTGACCAGTGACATTAGAGAGAGAGAGAGAGAGAGAGAGAGAGAGAGAGTATTGTGGATCACGTCAATAAAGAACACAAGTGTGACTAGACACTCCCGCTTGTATCTACATTTCCACACACACACACACGTTAACAACCCTATAAAAGTGCCTTACAAACGCCCTCGTCACAAAATAACCAGACCAGAAGCACTAACATCTTCTCATAACTCCCGGAGAACAAATGACTGACTTTAAGGGGAAACTAGAAGTACACAAGCCAAGACAAACATGACTGTACAACAACAACATCTGCCAGAAATGTACATGCATGATAGTGGCATTCTTTGGTGCGTAAAATATTTTAATACCTGTAAACTACATGTTGTAAACTGCACGAGGAAATGAAATGCTTCTTTTGTTTGTTTTTGCTCTATCATAACTATTAATTACCGAGGATTTGCAAGGAAAACAAAGAGTAAATATGTGATATCACAATATGCAAAATAACCACTGAAAAAAATAGTGAAATTCCAAGCGCTTTCGTGTATTTCTCACATCATCAAGACCGTTGGTTTGTTTCTCCCTCGTTCCAGTAGACGGGAGGCAACAGATGGGGAAGGAAAGTGGGAGAGAGGAAGGGAGAGGGAGGGGGAGGGAATAAGAGAAGGGAAGGGAGGGAGAGAGAGAGGAAGCAAGGAAGACAGCCAGATGAGAGGTACAGTGGCAACTGTTGCATCAAGTATGATATGGCAGTGTACCACAAGACCCTTGACGGGTACATATGTACCAGTAGACGGGTCCATTACTACTAGACGGGTCCATTTACCAGTAGACGGGTCCATTTACCACTAGACGGGTCCATTTACCACTAGACGGGTCCATTTACCAGTAGATGTGTCCATTTACCAGTAGACCGGTCCATTTATCAGTAGACTCACCTGGCCTTAACAAGTAACGCACACACACACACACAGATGAGTCAAAGGGATGTTTGGAAGTATTTCGTCAGGAAGTGGAATAGTATGGCAAGTGACGTAGTGGAGGCAGGAACCATACATAGTTTTAAGACGAGGTATGATAAAGCTCATGGAGCAGGGAGAGAGAGGACCTAGTAGCAATCAGTGAAGAGGCGGGGCCAGGAGCTGAGTCTCGACCCCTGCAACCACAACTAGGTGAGTACACACACAAACACATACAAACACACATACACACTCACAGGCGGGGCCAGGAGCTATGAATCGACCCCTGCAACCACAACTAGGTGAGTACACACACACACACCACTGCTCAACTCATCAGTCTACTAATCAACTACATAATTAGTAGACTGCTGATAGACAACAACTACCCAGGGAGGTGCTATCCTGCTATCATACGAGTGTGCACTGGAAGCCTATTAAACGTTTTGCACTCTGGCAAGATTGCTGGTCTTCTGTGCCTCATATGTAAAAAATGGCTTGAAGTCTCCAGTGGGCGAAACGTGCCGTAATAAGTGTAACATAAATGTTTTTATTCTACATTTTTAGGAGTATTCACATAGGTGTTGCTACCTAGGGGACTTTAACTTTAGTCAGATTGATTGGAATTTCATGACAGGGAATTTAGAATCTAACGACTTTTTAGAAGTAGTTCAGGATTGCTTTTTGAAGCAGTTTGTAACAGAACCTACAAGGGGAAATAACCTACTTGACTTGGTTCTGGCAAGCAAGGAAACCCTTGTTAATAATTTAGAAATTACAGAGGAACTCGGCTCAAGCGACCACAAGTCAATTACCTTTAGCATTGAATGGATGTATGATAGTAGGGATAATTCAGTAATGGTCCCAGATTTTCGCTTAGCAGATTATAATGGACTTAGAGAACACTTATCAACTGTGGACTGGGGTGAAGAAGAGAGGTATCAATATGACAGTTTTCTTAACACTATACAGGCTGCCCAAAGAACATTTATCCCGTATAAAGAAATTAGATCAAGTAGAAATGACCCAAAATGGATGAATAATAGGCTCAAATATCTTTTAGGGCAGAAGAAAGGAATTTATAGGCGCATAAAAAGAGGTGAGGGTCATCTTATAAATCAGTATACTGACATTAAGAGGGACGTTAAAAGGGAATAAGAAAAGCTAAACGGGACTATGAAATTAAAGTTGCTAGGGATTAAAAAACTAACCCAAAAGTTTTCCAGGTTTATAGAACAAAAGTTAGGGATAAGATAGGTCCCCTTAAAAATAACTTTGGGCATCTTACTGACAAGGAGAATGATATGTGCTCTATTTTTAATAATTATTTTCTCTCGGTTTTTCACACAGGAAGACATTAATAATATCCCAGTAATTAATTTTACAGAGGCCCAGAAGAAGATAAATTATGTAATATCACAGTCACTAGCGAAATGATTATGAAACAGCTGGACCGACTGAAACAAAATAAATCGCCGGGTCCTGATGAGCTTTTGCAAGGGTTCTTAAGGAATGCAAAATGGAACTCTGTGAACCAATATCTAACATTTTTAATTTATCTCTTCAAACAGGTGTAGTGTCTGATATGTGGAAGATGGCTAATGTAATTCCTATTTTTAAAGCAGGGGACAAGTCACTACCGTCAAACTACCGCCCAATAAGCCTGACCTCAATTGTTGGCAAATTACTAGAGTCAATTATAGCTGATATTATTAGAAGCCATCTAGATAACCATAATTTGATTAATGATACCCAGCATGGATTCACTAGGGGCCGTTCCTGCCTATCTAATTTATTAACCTTCTTCAGTAAAGCTTTTGAGGCTGTTGATCACGATAAAGAATTCGATATTGTTTATTTAGACTTTAGTAAGGCTTTTGATAGAGTACCGCACCAGAGACTGTTAAAGAAAGTGGCAGCTCATGGCATTGGGGGAAAAGTGCTGTCATGGATCGAGTCATGGCTCACCAATAGAAAGCAGAGAGTGTGCATAAATGGGGTTAAATCCGAATGGGGACTTGTAACAAGTGGTGTTCCACAGGGATCAGTCTTAGGCCCATTGTTATTTATAATATATATCAATGACCTTGATGAGGGAATTACTAGTGATATGAGCAAATTCGCCGACGACACGAAGATAGGTAGGATAATTGATTCAAACATAGAAGTCATAGAACTTCAGGAAGATTTAGACAAACTTAATTCGTGGTCAGAAAAGTGGCAGATGCAGTTCAATGTAGATAAATGCAAGGTTCTGAAGCTCGGGAGTGTCCATAACCCAAGCACTTATAAGTTAAATAACGTAGAACTTAGCCATACAGATTGCGAGAAGGACTTGGGGGTGATGGTAAGCAGCAACCTTAAACCAAGACAGCAATGCCTAAGCGTACGTAATAAGGCAAATAGATTACTGGGATTTATATCAAGAAGTGTTAGCAACAGAAGTCCAGAGGTTATATTACAGCTTTATACATCATTAGTAAGGCCTCACCTAGATTACGCAGCTCAGTTCTGGTCTCCATATTACAGAATGGACATAAATTCGTTAGAAAACATTCAGCGTAGAATGACTAAATTAATACATAGCATTAGAAATCTTCCTTACGAAGAAAGATTGAAGACCCTAAAATTACATTCACTTGTAAGACGTAGAATGAGGGAGACATGATCGAGGTATACAAGTGGAAAATGGGTATTAACAAAGGGGATATAAATAAGGTCTTGAGGATATCTCTCCAAGAGAGAACCCGCAATAATGGATTCAAGTTAGATAAGTTTAGATTTAGAAAGGATATAGGAAAGTATTGGTTTGGAAATAGGGTAGTTGATGAGTGGAACAGTCTGCCTAGTAGGGTTATTGAAGCTAGGACCTTGGGTAGTTTCAAATTTAGGTTGGATAAATTCATGAGTGAGAGGGGTTGGATTTGAGTGGGACTCGCGCATGAGTGGGTAGAATTGTCAAAGCTTATTTCTTGGGTAGCATTGAAAATTGGGTTGAGCAAATATTCTGTTAGTGGGACGGATTGTGAAGGACCTGCCTAGTATGGGCCAACAGGCCTGCTGCAGTGTTCCTCCTTTCTTATGTTCTTATGTACCTGGAGTCACTTCGGGGGTCAACGCCCCCGTGGCCAGGACACAGAGCAGTCATGTGCTGGTTATACCAACATACATAACACACAGCTACAGTGCAGACATTCAAACAAGGAAAGATGACCACAGCAAGTGGCACTCTCTGTGTCACTCATGCCAGCTTCACTCTACCCACTCTGTGTCACTCATGCCAGCTTCACTCTACCCACTCTGTGTCACTCATGCCAGCTTCACTCTACCCAGTCTGTGTACCACATAACCAACACTATGATAGAGACCAGTCTGTGTACCACATAACCAACACTATGATAGAGACCAGTCTGTGTACCACATAACCAACACTATGATAGAGACCAGTCAGTGTACCACATAACCAACACTATGATAGAGACCAGTCAGTGTACCACATAACCAACACTATGATAGAGACCAGTCTGTGTACCACATAACCAACACTATGATAGAGACCAGTCAGTGTACCACATAACCAACACTATGATAGAGACCAGTCAGTGTACCACATAACCAACACTATGATAGAGACCAGTCTGTGTACCACATAACCAACACTATGATAGAGACCAGTCAGTGTACCACATAACCAACACTATGATAGAGACCAGTCTGTGTACCACATAACCAACACTATGATAGAGACCAGTCTGTGTACCACATAACCAACACTATGATAGAGACCAGTCTGTGTACCACATAACCAACACTATGATAGAGACCAGTCTGTGTACCACATAACCAACACTATGATAGAGACCAGTCTGTGCCACATAACCAACACTATGATAGAGACCAGTCAGTGTACCACATAACCAACACTATGATAGAGACCAGTCTGTGTACCACATAACCAACACTATGATAGAGACCAGTCTGTGTACCACATAACCAACACTATGATAGAGACCAGTCTGTGCCACATAACCAACACTATGACAGAGACCAGTCTGTGTACCACATAACCAACACTATGATAGAGACCAGTCTGTGTACCACATAACCAACACTATGATAGAGACCAGTCTGTGTACCACATAACCAACACTATGATAGAGACCAGTCTGTGCCACATAACCAACACTATGATAGAGACCAGTCTGTGTACCACATAACCAACACTATGATAGAGACCAGTCAGTGTACCACATAACCAACACTATGATAGAGACCAGTCTGTGTACCACATAACCAACACTATGATAGAGACCAGTCAGTGTACCACATAACCAACACTATGATAGAGACCAGTCTGTGTACCACATAACCAACACTATGATAGAGACCAGTCTGTGTACCACATAACCAACACTATGATAGAGACCAGTCTGTGTACCACATAACCAACACTATGATAGAGACCAGTCTGTGTACCACATAACCAACACTATGATAGAGACCAGTCTGTGTACCACATAACCAACACTATGATAGAGACCAGTCTGTGTACCACATAACCAACACTAACATAAGAACATAAGAAAGGAGGAACACTGCAGCAGGCCTGTTGGCCCATACTAGGCAGGTCCTTCACAATCCATCCCACTAACATAATATTTGCTCAACCCAATTTTCAAAGCTACCCAAGAAATAAGCTTTGACAATTCTACCCACTCATGCGCGAGTCCCACTCAAATCCAACCCCTCTCACTCATGAATTTATCCAACCTAAATTTGAAACTACCCAAGGTCCTAGCTTCAATAACCCTACTAGGCAGACTGTTCCACTCATCAACTACCCTATTTCCAAACCAATACTTTCCTATATCCTTTCTAAATCTAAACTTATCTAACTTGAATCCATTATTGCGGGTTCTCTCTTGGAGAGATATCCTCAAGACCTTATTTATATCCCCTTTGTTAATACCCATTTTCCACTTGTATACCTCGATCATGTCTCCCCTCATTCTACGTCTTACAAGTGAATGTAATTTTAGGGTCTTCAATCTTTCTTCGTAAGGAAGATTTCTAATGCTATGTATTAATTTAGTCATTCTACGCTGAATGTTTTCTAACGAATTTATGTCCATTCTGTAATATGGAGACCAGAACTGAGCTGCGTAATCTAGGTGAGGCCTTACTAATGATGTATAAAGCTGTAATATAACCTCTGGACTTCTGTTGCTAACACTTCTTGATATAAATCCCAGTAATCTATTTGCCTTATTACGTACGCTTAGGCATTGCTGTCTTGGTTTAAGGTTGCTGCTTACCATCACCCCCAAGTCCTTCTCGCAATCTGTATGGCTAAGTTCTACGTTATTTAACTTATACGTGCTTGGGTTATGGACACTCCCGAGCTTCAGAACTTTGCATTTATCTACATTGAACTGCATCTGCCACATTTCTGACCACGAATTAAGTTTGTCTAAATCTTCCTGAAGTTCTATGACATCTATGTTTGAATCAATTATCCTACCTATCTTCGTGTCGTCGGCGAATTTGCTCATATCACTAGTAATTCCCTCATCAAGGTCATTGATATATATTATAAATAACAATGGGCCTAAGACTGATCCCTGTGGAACACCACTTGTTACAAGTCCCCATTCGGATTTAACCCCATTTATGCACACTCTCTGCTTCCTATTGATGAGCCATGACTCGATCCATGACAGCACTTTTCCCCCAATGCCATGAGCTGCCACTTTCTTTAACAGTCTCTTGTGCGGTACTCTATCAAAAGCCTTACTAAAATCTAAATAAACAATATCGAATTCTTTATCGTGATCAACAGCCTCAAAAGCTTTACTGAAGAAGGTTAATAAATTAGATAGGCAGGAACGGCCCCTCGTGAATCCATGCTGGGTATCATTAATCAAATTATGGTTATCTAGATGGCTTCTAATAATATCAGCTATAATTGACTCTAGTAATTTGCCTACAATTGAGGTCAGGCTTATTGGGCGGTAGTTTGACGGTAGTGACTTGTCCCCTGCTTTAAAAATAGGAATTACATTAGCCATCTTCCACATATCAGACACTACACCTGTTTGAAGAGACCAGTCTGTGTACCACATAACCAACACTATGACAGAGACCAGTCTGTGTACCACATAACCAACACTATGATAGAGACCAGTCAGTGTGCCACATAACCAACACTATGATAGAGACCAGTCTGTGTACCACATAACCAACACTATGATAGAGACCAGTCTGTGTACCACATAACCAACACTATGATAGAGACCAGTCAGTGTGCCACATAACCAACACTATGATAGAGACCAGTCTGTGTACCACATAACCAACACTATGATAGAGACCAGTCAGTGTACCACATAACCAACACTATGATAGAGACCAGTCAGTGTACCACATAACCAACACTATGATAGAGACCAGTCAGTGTACCACATAACCAACACTATGATAGAGACCAGTCTGTGTACCACATAACCAACACTATGATAGAGACCAGTCTGTGTACCACATAACCAACACTATGATAGAGACCAGTCAGTGTACCACATAACCAACACTATGATAGAGACCAGTCTGTGTACCACATAACCAACACTATGATAGAGACCAGTCTGTGCCACATACACTGTCCAGTCATTACTCCTGCACTCATTACCCTTAATCATCTCGTTACGCACGGCGGATATGACCCAAAAGTACACCCTTCATTTAACTGGTGAGTTTGTGAGAGAGAGATACGCAGATATGGTAGAGGTAAACACTATACACAGCTTTAAGATTAGGTATCCGCGAGGAATCAAGTGAATGGGTCGATACAATTTATACTCACACACACACGTAGCAGTAAGAGGGAAGTGCTCAAGTGGATAAGAGTGTACGTGAAGACCCGTGAAACAAGAGAAACACTGAGACACAACATACCATTGTAACCACTGGTCTACCACTGTGTTCACTACTGGTACCTCTGCTGTAACCACTGGTCTACCACTGTGTTCACTACTGGTACCTCTGCTGTAACCACTGGTCTACCACTGTGTTCACTACTGGTACCTCTGCTCTAACCACTGGTCTACTACTGTTTTCACTACTGGTACCTCTGCTGTAACCACTGGTCTACCACTGTGTTCACTACTGGTACCTCTGCTGTAACCACTGGTCTACCACTGTGTTCACTACTGGTACCTCTGCTGTAACCACTGGTCTACCACTGTGTTCACTACTGGTACCTCTGCTGTAACCACTGGTCTACCACTGTGTTCACTACTGGTACCTCTGCTGTAACCACTGGTCTACCACTGTGTTCACTACTGGTACCTCTGCTGTTTCTTACACACTTACAAACCACCCAGAAAAACACACATCAGCACTTACAAACAGATGACACATACATCAGCACTTACAAACAGATGACACATACATCAGCACTTACAAACAGGTGACACATACATCAGCACTTACAAACAGATGACACATACATCAGCACTTACAAACAGATGACACATACATCAGCACTTACAAACAGATGAAACATACATCAGCACTTACAAACAGGTGACACATACATCAGCACTTACAAACAGGTGACACATACATCAGCACTTACAAACAGGTGACACATACATCAGCACTTACAAACAGGTGACACATACATCAGCACTTACAAACAGGTGACACATACATCAGCACTTACAAACAGGTGACACACACATCAGCACTTACAAACAGATGACACATACATCAGCACTTACAAACAGGTGACACATACATCAGCACTTACAAACATATGACACATACATCAGCACTTACAAACAGGTGACACACACATCAGCACTTACAAACAGGTGACACATACATCAGCACTTACAAACAGGTGACACACACATCAGCACTTACAAACAGGTGACACATACATCAGCACTTACAAACAGGTGACACACACATCAGCACTTACAAACAGGTGACACATACATCAGCACTTACAAACAGGTGACACATACATCAGCACTTACAAACAGGTGACACATACATCAGCACTTACAAACAGGTGACACATACATCAGCACTTACAAACAGGTGACACATACATCAGCACTTACAAACAGGTGACACACATCAGCACTTACAAACAGATGACACATACATCAGCACTACAAACAGGTGACACATACATCAGCACTTACAAACAGGTGACACATACATCAGCACTTACAAACAGGTGACACACATCAGCACTTACAAACAGGTGACACATACATCAGCACTTACAAACAGGTGACACACACATCAGCACTTACAAACAGGTGACACATACATCAGCACTTACAAACAGGTGACACACACATCAGCACTTACAAACAGATGACACATACATCAGCACTTACAAACATATGACACATACATCAGCACTTACAAACAGGTGACACACACATCAGCACTTACAAACAAGTGACACACACATCAGCACTTACAAACAGATGACACATAAATCAGCACTTACAAACAGGTGACACATACATCAGCACTTACAAACAGGTGACACACACATCAGCACTTACAAACAGATGACACATACATCAGCACTTACAAACAGGTGACACACACATCAGCACTTACAAACAGGTGACACATACATCAGCACTTACAAACAGGTGACACATACATCAGCACTTACAAACAGATGACACATACATCAGCACTTACAAACAGGTGACACATACATCAGCACTTACAAACAGATGACACATACATCAGCACTTACAAACAGGTGACACATACATCAGCACTTACAAACAGATGACACATACATCAGCACTTACAAACAGGTGACACACACATCAGCACTTACAAACAGATGACACATACATCAGCACTTACAAACAGATGACACATACATCAGCACTCACAAACAGGTGACACATACATCAGCACTTACAAACAGATGACACATACATCAGCACTTACAAACAGATGACACATACATCAGCACTTACAAACAGATGACACACACATCAGCACTTACAAACAGGTGACACACACATCAGCACTTACAAACAGGTGACACACACATCAGCACTTACAAACAGGTGACACACATCAGCACTTACAAACAGATGACACACACATCAGCACTTACAAACAGGTGACACACACATCAGCACTTACAAACAGGTGACACATACATCAGCACTTACAAACAGATGACACACACATCAGCACTTACAAACAGATGACACACACATCAGCACTTACAAACAGGTGACACACACATCAGCACTTACAAACAGGTGACACATACATCAGCACTTACAAACAGGTGACACACACATCAGCACTTACAAACAGATGACACATACATCAGCACTTACAAACAGGTGACACACACATCAGCACTTACAAACAGATGACACACACATCAGCACTTACAAACAGATGACACATACATCAGCCCTTACAAACAGGTGACACATACATCAGCACTTACAAACAGGTGACACACACATCAGCACTCACAAACAGGTGACACATACATCAGCACTCACAAACAGGTGACACACACATCAGCACTTACAAACAGGTGACACATACATCAGCACTTACAAACAGATGACACATACATCAGCACTTACAAACAGGTGACACACACATCAGCACTTACAAACAGGTGACACACACATCAGCACTTACAAACAGGTGACACACACATCAGCACTTACAAACAGATGACACAGACATCAGCACTTACAAACAGGTGACACACACATCAGCACTTACAAACAGGTGACACACACATCAGCACTTACAAACAGGTGACACATACATCAGCACTTACAAACAGATGACACATACATCAGCACTTACAAACAGATGACACATACATCAGCACTTACAAACAGGTGACACACACATCAGCACTTACAAACAGGTGACACACACATCAGCACTTACAAACAGGTGACACATACATCAGCACTTACAAACAGGTGACACATACATCAGCACTTACAAACAGGTGACACACACATCAGCACTTACAAACAGGTGACACACACATCAGCACTTACAAACAGGTGACACATACATCAGCACTTACAAACAGATGACACATACATCAGCACTTACAAACAGGTGACACACACATCAGCACTTACAAACAGGTGACACACACATCAGCACTTACAAACAGGTGACACACACATCAGCACTTACAAACAGATGACACACACATCAGCACTTACAAACAGGTGACACACACATCAGCACTTACAAACAGGTGACACATACATCAGCACTTACAAACAGATGACACACACATCAGCACTTACAAACAGGTGACACACACATCAGCACTTACAAACAGGTGACACATACATCAGCACTTACAAACAGATGACACACACATCAGCACTTACAAACAGGTGACACATACATCAGCACTCGTGGAGAAATGTTTCCTGTAATAAGTATGTAAGTATACATACTATACATAAATGACACCTGGGACAAGTGTAGAAGTCTTCAAGAGGAAACTGGACAAGTATCTTCACCAGGTGCCAGATCAACCAGGCTGTGATGGATATGTGGGGCAGCGGGCCACCAGCAGCAACAACCTGGTTGACCAGGCAAGTACCAGAAGAGCCTGGCTCAAGGCCGGGCTCCGGGAGTAGAAAAACTCTGGAAACTTGTCAAAGGTAAGTGTATTTCCCCACATCTTGTCAGTAACAGATCGTGATCCACCGTGAGGACTGGTCACAGACCGGGGCGCGGGGGCGTTGACCCCCTAAACCCCCCTCTCTAGGTATACTCCAAGTATACCATCTTTCACTGTATATGAGGTACCTTTGATATACCTTTGAAGAGTTTCGAAAGTTTAACTACTCTCGGAGCCCGGCCATGGGCCAGGCTCGTTTGATCCAGAACATACAAAACATCGAGACGGTCCATTTTTTTTTTCAAAGACACTTGTGTTGGGGAAGAGAGAAGTGTGATAAGTGGCGACTCTCAAGGAAATGACCCTGACCACCCTGCAAGAGAGAAGGAGGTTCTTCCAGAGGACACCTGGTACCCGGGGGCCACACACGGAGGTTCTTCCAGAGGACACCTGGTACCCGGGGGCCACACACGGAGGTTCTTCCAGAGGACACCTGGTACCCGGGGGCCACACACGGAGGTTCTTCCAGAGGACACCTGGTACCCGGGGCCACACACGGAGGTTCTTCCAGAGGACACCTGGTACCGGGGGCCACACACGGAGGTTCTTCCAGAGGACACCTGGTACCCGGGGCCACACACGGAGGTTCTTCCAGAGGACACCTGGTACCCGGGGCCACACACGGAGGTTCTTCCAGAGGACACCTGGTACCGGGGCCACACACGGAGGTTCTTCCAGAGGACACCTGGTACCCGGGGGCCACACACGGAGGTTCTTCCAGAGGACACCTGGTACCCGGGGGCCACACACGGAGGTTCTTCCAGAGGACACCTGGTACCCGGGGGCCACACACGGAGGTTCTTCCAGAGGACACCTGGTACCCGGGGGCCACACACGGAGGTTCTTCAGAGGACACCTGGTACCCGGGGCCACACACGGAGGTTCTTCCAGAGGACACCTGGTACCCGGGGCCACACACGGAGGTTCTTCCAGAGGACACCTGGTACCCGGGGCCACACACGGAGGTTCTTCCAGAGGACACCTGGTACCCGGGGCCACACACGGAGGTTCTTCCAGAGGACACCTGGTACCCGGGGCCACACACGGAGGTTCTTCCAGAGGACACCTGGTACCCGGGGGCCACACACGGAGGTTTTTCCCAGAGGACACCTGGTACCCGGGGCCACACACGGAGGTTCTTCCAGAGGACACCTGGTACCCGGGGCCACACACGGAGGTTCTTCCAGAGGACACCTGGTACCCGGGGGCCACACACGGAGGTTCTTCCAGAGGACACCTGGTACCCGGGGGCCACACACGGAGGTTCTTCCAGAGGACACCTGGTACCCGGGGGCCACACACGGAGGTTCTTCCAGAGGACACCTGGTACCCGGGGCCCACACGGAGGTTCTTCCAGAGGACACCTGGTACCCGGGGCCACACACGGAGGTTCTTCCAGAGGACACCTGGTACCCGGGGCCACACACGGAGGTTCTTCCAGAGGACACCTGGTACCCGGGGCCACACACGGAGGTTCTTCCAGAGGACACCTGGTACCCGGGGCCACACACGGAGGTTCTTCCAGAGGACACCTGGTACCCGGGGCCACACACGGAGGTTCTTCCAGAGGACACCTGGTACCCGGGGACACACACGTAGGTTCTTCCAGAGGACACCTGGTACCCGGGGGCCACACACGGAGGTTCTTCCAGAGGACACCTGGTACCCGGGGGACACACACGGAGGTTCTTCCAGAGGACACCTGGTACCCGGGGGACACACACGGAGGTTCTTCCAGAGGACACCTGGTACCCGGGGGCCACACACGGAGGTTCTTCCAGAGGACACCTGGTACCCGGGGGCCACACACGGAGGTTCTTCCAGAGGACACCTGGTACCCGGGGGACACACACGGAGGTTCTTCCAGAGGACACCTGGTACCCGGGGGCCACACACGGAGGTTCTTCCAGAGGACACCTGGTACCCGGGGGCCACACACGGAGGTTCTTCCAGAGGACACCTGGTACCCGGGGGCCACACACGGATGTTAGACACTCACAGTGTGTATATTAATTGCCAATATGATGAAATAAGACATTTATTTGGAAAATTAATGTTTATTTAAAAATACACGGCAATGATATAACAGATAATTGATTTAATAAGATATATGACTACCCTTTGTTTTTATAATCATTGCTACACTTTGACATAGAATCAACCAATGGTGAACACATTTTGACAAGTTCTTCGTCTTGGTAACAGGTTCTAATAACACCAACAATTAGCTTCTCCACAGTTGAACAATCCTGTTTCACGATCCTTCCTTGAGTTATTGCCCATAGATTCTCAATTGGGTTGAGGTCAGGAGAGTTTCCAGGACAATATAGAACGCTGAGTCCACTCCCTTCGAAGATTGTCCACCTTTTTCTGGAAGCGTGGCATGGCGCAAGATCCTGCTGGAAAATGCCTTCTCCATTCGGAAAGTCTCTATCCACAATGGGAAGCAAATGTGTTGCCAGGATTGCTACCCCAAAACATCTTAGGTAGGTGTTTTGGCGCTTGTTGCGTGTGTCCATTTCGAAGAGGTTCGCCTTTGCTCCGTATCTGTGCCACTGATCTGTACCCATGTACTTCAGAATAACCTTCATCTGAAAATATAACTTTTCTCCATTCATCTGTCGCCCATCCCTTATGATCGAGTTCCCACCGTCATGACAGGAGTCAATATAAAGACTACAAGTAAGGTGGTACAAGGACAACTACTCACCCTGGTCACTACAACAAGGGACACATCTCCAGCACTTACTCCAGGAATATTTACATTAGGATATTCGTCAAAAGTGAAGATGATTGAGCATGTTTAGTGAGGAGAGTGAATGACCTCAGGGTCCACCACAACACTGGTGGCCGAGTGTACTCAAGTGTTGTGGGGTACATTCATAGCTCCTGACACCACAACACTGGTGGCTGAGTGTACTCAGTGTTGTGGGGTACATTCACAGCCCCTGACACCACAACACTGGTGGCCGAGTGTACTCAGTGTTGTGGGGTACATTCACAGCTCCTGACACCACAACACTGGTGGCTGAGTGTACTCAGTGTTGTGGGGAACATTCACAGCCCCTGACACCACAACACTGGTGGCCAAGTGTACTCAGTGTTATGGGGTACATTCACAGCTCCTGACACCACAACACTGGTGGCCGAGTGTACTCAGTGTTGTTGGGTACATTCACAGCTTCTGACACCACAACACTGGTGGCTGAGTGTACTCAGTGTTGTGGGGAACATTCACAGCCCCTGACACCACAACACTGGTGACTGAGTGTACTCAGTGTTGTGGGGTACATTCACAGCTCCTCACACCACAACACTGGTGACTGAGTGAAGAAAGAAGAAGTGTGGCTGGAGAAAGTGACTTTCCTCTCTGGGGAGAAAACACATAACTTTCCCCTTACTTTTACCTTACTATCTTGTGTTAATCTTAACAATCTAACAGATCTGCACCATAGTTCCACTTTAATAATAATAATTATAATGTGTTGATGAGAGAGGTTTCTGGCACTCTGAAGACACAGTTGCTCTTGTTTATACTACTTCTGCTCCTGCTGCTACTCCTCCTGATGCTAGTACTCCTGCTGTTACTCCTGCTGCTACTCCTGCTGCTACTCCTGCTCTTACTCCTGCTGCTACTCCTGATGCTACTCCTGCTGCTACAGCTGATGCTAGTACTGCTGCTGCTACTCCTGATGCTACAGCTGATGCTAGTACTGCTGCTGCTACTTCTGATGCTACAGCTGATGCTAGTACTGCTGCTGCTACTCCTGATGCTACAGCTGATGCTACTGCTGATGCTAGTACTGCTGCTGCTACAGCTGATGCTAGTACTCCTGCTGCTACTTCTGATGCTACAGCTGATGCTAGTACTGCTGCTGCTACAGCTGATGCTAGTACTGCTGCTGCTACTGCTGCTGCTACAGCTGATGCTAGTACTGCTGCTGCTACTGCTGCTGCTACAGCTGATGCTAGTACTGCTGCTGCTACTGCTGCTGCTACAGCTGATGCTAGTACTGCTGCTGCTACTGCTGCTGCTACAGCTGATGCTAGTACTGCTGCTGCTACTGCTGCTGCTACAGCTGATGCTAGTACTCCTGCTGCTACTCCTGATGCTACAGCTGATGCTAGTACTGCTGCTGCTACTGCTGCTGCTACAGCTGATGCTAGTACTGCTGCTGCTACTGCTGCTGCTACAGCTGATGCTAGTACTGCTGCTGCTGCTGCTGCTACAGCTGATGCTAGTACTGCTGCTGCTACTCCTGATGCTACAGCTGATGCTAGTACTGCTGCTGCTACTGCTGCTGCTACAGCTGATGCTAGTACTGCTGCTGCTACTGCTGCTGCTACAGCTGATGCTACTGCTGCTGCACCCTCCTGATGCTACAGCTGATGCTAGTACTGCTGCTGCTACTGCTGCTGTTACAGCTGATGCTAGTACTGCTGCTGCTACTGCTGCTGCTACAGCTGATGTTACTGCTGCTGCTACTCCTGATGCTACAGCTGATGCTAGTACTGCTGCTGCTACGCTGCTGCGATGCTTACGCGCTGCATGCTGTACAGTGCTGCTACTGCTCTCTCCTGATGCTACAGCTGCTGTCTTGTGCTACTGCTGCTGCTCACTCTGTCTACGCTGTGCTATCATGCTACAGATGCTGTACTGCTGCTGCTACTGCTGCTGCTACTGCTGCTGCTACTGCCTGTACGTGCTACAGCTGATGCTAGTACTGCTGCTGCTACTGCTGCTGCTACAGCTGATGCTATACTGCTGCTGCTGCTGCTGTCTACAGCTGATGCTAGTACTGCTGCTGCTACTGCTGCTGCTACAGCTGATGCTAGTACTGCTGCTGCTACTCTGCTGCTACAGCTGATGCTATATTGCTGCTGCTGCTACTCCTGATGCTACAGCTGATGCTAGTACTGCTGCTGACTGCTGCTGCTGCTGCAGCCAGCTCTGACTGCTGCTACTGCTGCTGCACGCTCTCCTGCTGCTACAGCTCGGATGCTAGTACTGCTGCTGCTACTGCTGCTGCTACAGCTGATGCTACTGCTGCTGCTACTCCTGATGCTACAGCTGATGCTAGTACTGCTGCTGCTACTGCTGCTGCTACAGCTGCTGCTACTGCTGCTGCTACCTCCTGATGCTACAGCTGATGCTAGTACTGCTGCTGCTACTGCTGCTGCTACAGCTGCTGCTACTGCTGCTGCTACTCCTGATGCTACAGCTGATGCTAGTACTGCTGCTGCTACTGCTGCTGCTACAGCTGCTGCTACTGCTGCTGCTACTCCTGATGCTACAGCTGATGCTAGTACTGCTGCTGCTACTGCTGCTGCTACAGCTGATGCTACTGCTGCTGCACCCTCCTGATGCTACAGCTGATGCTAGTACTGCTGCTGCTACTGCTGCTGCTACAGCTGATGCTAGTACTGCTGCTGCTACTCCTGATGCTACAGCTGATGCTAGTACTGCTGCTGCTACTGCTGCTGCTACAGCTGCTGCTACTGCTGCTGCTACTCCTGATGCTACAGCTGATGCTAGTACTGCTGCTGCTACTGCTGCTGCTACGAAGCTGCTGCTACTGCTGCTGCCTGCTACTCCTGATGCTACAGCTGATGCTAGTACTGCTGCTGCTACGCTGCTGCTCAGCTGATGCTAGTACTGCTGCTGCTACTCCTGATGCTACAGCTGATGCTACGCGCTGCTACCCTGATGCTGCGATGCTACTGTGCTGCTCTGCTGCTGCTACAGCTGATGCTAGTACTGCTGCTGCTACTCCTGATGCTACAGCTGATGCTACTGCTGCTGCTACTCCTGATGCTACAGCTGATGCTAGTACTGCTGCTGCTACTGCTGCTGCTACAGCTGATGCTAGTACTGCTGCTGCTACTCCTGATGCTACAGCTGATGCTAGTACTGCTGCTGCTACTCCTGATGCTACAGCTGATGCTAGTACTGCTGCTGCTACTGCTGCTGCTACAGCTGATGCTAGTACTGCTGCTGCTACTGCTGATGCTACAGCTGATGCTAGTACTGCTGCTGCTACTGCTGATGCTAGTACTGCTGCTGCTACTGCTGATGCTACAGCTGATGCTAGTACTGCTGCTGCTACTGCTGCTGCTACAGCTGATGCTAGTACTCCTGCTGCTACTGCTGCTGTTCTTCAGCCTCATCGTGTAAGAACACACATACACACACACAGGGGGGGATAACCTTTATATAGGTTGACGGAGATAGGACACACGATATATATACACCGAGGGGTGTTTATACCTCAGTGTATACACACCGACAGTTTATATTACTCCCTGTTAAAGGTATCAGGGTATAGTTGGCTGGTATCACAAGTTACACTAGTAAATAGGGTTTAACACCCACCTTTCCATATCAAGCTAACCTAACCTGAAGACGGGGTTAAAGTTAACCCAGGCTGACACTACCAGTCACACTGCTGACCCAGGCTGACACTACCAGTCACACTGCTGACCCAGGCTGACACTACCAGTCACACTGCTGACCCAGGCTGACACTACCAGTCACACTGCTGACCCAGGCTGACACTACCAGTCACACTGCTGACCCAGGCTGACACTACCAGTCACACTGCTGACCCAGGCTGACACTACCAGTCACACTGCTGACCCAGGCTGACACTACCAGTCACACTGCTGACCCAGGCTGACACTACCAGTCACACTGCTGACCCAGGCTGACACTACCAGTCACACTGCTGACCCAGGCTGACACTACCAGTCACACTGCTGACCCAGGCTGACACTACCAGTCACACTGCTGACCCAGGCTGACACTACCAGTCACACTGCTGACCCAGGCTGACACTACCAGTCACACTGCTGACCCAGGCTGACACTACCAGTCACACTGCTGACCCAGGCTGACACTACCAGTCACACTGCTGACCCAGGCTGACACTACCAGTCACACTGCTGACCCAGGCTGACACTACCAGTCACACTGCTGACCCAGGCTGACACTACCAGTCACACTGCTGACCCAGGCTGACACTACCAGTCACACTGCTGACCCAGGCTGACACTACCAGTCACACTGCTGACCCAGGCTGACACTACCAGTCACACTGCTGACCCAGGCTGACACTACCAGTCACACTGCTGACCCAGGCTGACACTACCAGTCACACTGCTGACCCAGGCTGACACTACCAGTCACACTGCTGACCCAGGCTGACACTACCAGTCACACTGCTGACCCAGGCTGACACTACCAGTCACACTGCTGACCCAGGCTGACACTACCAGTCACACTGCTGACCCAGGCTGACACTACCAGTCACACTGCTGACCCAGGCTGACACTACCAGTCACACTGCTGACCCAGGCTGACACTACCAGTCACACTGCTGACCCAGCTGACACTACCAGTCACACTGCTGACCCAGGCTGACACTACCAGTCACACTGCTGACCCAGGCTGACACTACCAGTCACACTGCTGACCCAGGCTGACACTACCAGTCACACTGCTGACCCAGGCTGACACTACCAGTCACACTGCTGACCCAGGCTGACACTACCAGTCACACTGCTGACCCAGGCTGACACTACCAGTCACACTGCTGACCCAGGCTGACACTACCAGTCACACTGCTGACCCAGGCTGACACTACCAGTCACACTGCTGACCCAGGCTGACACTACCAGTCACACTGCTGACCCAGGCTGACACTACCAGTCACACTGCTGACCCAGGCTGACACTACCAGTCACACTGCTGACCCAGGCTGACACTACCAGTCACACTGCTGACCCAGGCTGACACTACCAGTCACACTGCTGACCCAGGCTGACACTACCAGTCACACTGCTGACCCAGGCTGACACTACCAGTCACACTGCTGACCCAGGCTGACACTACCAGTCACACTGCTGACCCAGGCTGACACTACCAGTCACACTGCTGACCCAGGCTGACACTACCAGTCACACTGCTGACCCAGGCTGACACTACCAGTCACACTGCTGACCCAGGCTGACACTACCAGTCACACTGCTGACCCAGGCTGACACTACCAGTCACACTGCTGACCCAGGCTGACACTACCAGTCACACTGCTGACCCAGGCTGACACTACCAGTCACACTGCTGACCCAGGCTGACACTACCAGTCACACTGCTGACCCAGGCTGACACTACCAGTCACACTGCTGACCCAGGCTGACACTACCAGTCACACTGCTGACCCAGGCTGACACTACCAGTCACACTGCTGACCCAGGCTGACACTACCAGTCACACTGCTGACCCAGGCTGACACTACCAGTCACACTGCTGACCCAGGCTGACACTACCAGTCACACTGCTGACCCAGCTGACACTACCAGTCACACTGCTGACCCAGGCTGACACTACCAGTCACACTGCTGACCCAGGCTGACACTACCAGTCACACTGCTGACCCAGGCTGACACTGTGCTCTACTACTGTGCTCTACTACTGTGCTCTACTACTGTGCTCTACTACTGTTCTCTACTACTGTACTCTACCACTGTGCTCTACCACTGTGCTCTACTACTGTGCTCTACTACTGTGCTCTACTACTGTCTCAACTTGCCTACCACTGTGCTCTACTACTGTGCTCTACTTACTGTGCTCTACTACTGTGCTCTACTACTGTTCTCCTTCACTACTGTGCTCTACTACTGTCTCTACCACTGTGCTCTACACTGTGCCCTTCTACTACTGTGCTCTCTCACACTGTGCTCTACCACTGTGCTCTACTACTGTGCTCTACTACTGTGCTCTACTACTGTGCTCTACTACTGTGCTCTACACTCACACTGTGCTCTACTACTGTGCTCTACTACTGTTCTCTACTACTGTGCTCTACTACTGTACTCTACCACTGTGCTCTACCACTGTGCTCTACTACTGTTCTCTACTACTGTGCTCTACTACTGTCTCTACCACTGTGCTCTACACTGTCTCTACTACTGTGCTCTACTACTGTGCTCTACTACTGTGCTCTACTACTGTCTCTACCACTGTGCTCTACCACTGTGCTCTACTACTGCTCTACCTCTACTACTGTGCTCTCTACTGTACTCACCACTGTGCTCTACCACTGTGCTCTACTACTGTGCTCTACTACTGTGCTCACTACTGTGCTATGTCTCTACTACTGTGCTCTACTACTGTCTACTACTACTGTGCTCTACTACTGTGCTCTACTACTGTGCTCTACTACTGTGCTCTACTCACTGTGCTCACTACTGTGCTCTACTACTGTTCACACGTCTACTACTGTGCTCTACTACTGTGCTCTACACTGTGCTCTACCTACTGTGCTCTACTACTGTCTCTACTACTGTGCTCTACTACTGTACTCTACCACTGTGCTCTACCACTGTGCTCTACTACTGTGCTCTATTACTGTGCTCTACTTGTGCTTACTACTGTGTTACTACGTGTGTCTGTACTACTGTGCTCTACTACTGTGCTCACTCTGTGCTCTACTACTGTGTGCTACTACTGTGCTCTATATGTGTGTACTGTGTAGCTGTGTGGTGGTACTGTGGTGTGTATATGGTGGTGGTTAGTAGTGGTGGTATAGTGGTGCGTCGTAGTGGTGGTGTACATGGTGGTCGGCTACTGTGCCTATAGTGCCTAAGCTGGTGGTCGTGGTACTAGCTGGTGTTTATGTGGTGACTGTGCTACATGTGGTTACTGTGTCTATAGTGGTGGTGGTCATATGTTCATTGGTGTGGTATAGTGTGTGGCTACAGTGGTGGTGGTATGTGGTTAGTAGTGGTGTATGATGTTGGTGGTAGTAGTGGTGTGCTGTCAGTGTGGTGTATGCTACTGGTGTGGTGCTATAGTGGTGCGTGGTGCTATGTGCTAACTGATGCATGTGGGGTGGTATACTGTGCCTAGTAGTGGTGCGTGCTAGTATGGTGTTGGTGGTCAGCTATGTGCTAGTATGCTAATGTGGTGTCATGTGCTACAGTGCTATACGCTAATGTGTCGGATGGTAGTGGTGGTGGATGGTGGTGGTTATAGTTGGTGGTGGTAGTAGTGGTGGTGGTATGTGGGGTAGTAGTGGTGTGGTAGTAGTGGTGGTGGTAGATGTGCGTTAGGTGGTAGTGGTGGTAAGTGTATAGTGGTGGTGGTACAGTGGTAGTGGTGGTGGTGGTAGTGGTGGTGTAGTG
Source organism: Cherax destructor (assembly GCA_009830355.1). Lineage (NCBI taxonomy): Eukaryota > Metazoa > Arthropoda > Malacostraca > Decapoda > Parastacidae > Cherax > Cherax destructor. The sequence continues at coordinate 943,115 of WNWK01000044.1, forward strand.
TAGTGGTGGTGGTGGTAGTAGTGGTGGTGGTGGTGGTAGTGAGTGGTGGTGGTAGTAGTGGTGGTGGTGTGGGTATGGTGGTGGTGGTAGTGGTGGTGTAGTGGTGGTGGAGTGGTGTGGTGGTGGTGGTAGTAGTGGTGGTGGTAGTGTAATGGTGGTGGTGGTAGTAGTGGTGGTGGTAGTGTGGTGTAGGTGGTGGTGGTGGTGAGTAGTGGTGGTGGTAGAGTTGGTGGTAGTGGTGGTGGTGGTAGTGGTGGTAGTAGTGGTGTGGTGGTAGTGGTGGTGGTGGTGGTGGTAATAGTAGTGGTGGTGGAGTAGTGTGGTGGTGGTAGAGTGATGGTGGTGGGTAGTAGTGGTGGTAGTGGTGGTGGGGTAGTGGTGGTGGTGGTGAGTGGTGGTGGTAGGTAATGTGTGGTGGTGTAATGTGGTGTGAGTGGTAGTGGTGTGGTGGTGTAGGGGGTGGTGGTAGTGGTGTAGTGGTGTGCAAAGGTGTGGTAGGTAGTGCAGTGGGTGCAGGTGGTGGTGATGGTGGTGAGTGTGGTGGCTGGTGCAGTGTGGTGTATGGTGTGGTGGTGGTAGTGTAGTGGTGGTGTATGGTGTGGTATGTGGTGGTCAGTGGTTGGTAGTGGTGGTATGTGGTATGGTGGTGGTGAGTGTGTAGTAGTGTTGGTGGTATGGTAGTGGTAGGTGGTGTGTAGTGGTGGCAGTAGTAGTAGCTAGTGGTGATGTGGTTGGTGAAGATATGTCATGGTGGTGGTGGTCAGTGTGTGGAGGTGGTAGTGGGGTGGTGGTAGTGGTGTGGTGGTAGTGGTGGTGGTAGTGGTGGTGGTAGTGGTGGTGGTGGTGGTAGGGTGGTGAGTGGTATGGTGGTGAGTGGTGTGGTGGTGGTGGTAGTGGTGGTAGTATGTGGTGGTGGCAGTGGTGGTAGTGGTAGTGGTGGTGTAGTGGTGGTGTAGTGGTGGTGTGTGGTAGTGGTGGTGGTAGTGGTGGTGGTAGTGTGGTGTGGTGGTAGTGTGGTGGTAGTGGTAGTGGTGGTGGTGGTGGAGTGGCTGGCCAGGTAGTGGTGGAAGTGTAGTGTGGTAGTCAGTGGGGTAGATGGTGGAAGGGTGGCGTGGTAGTGGTGGTGTGCGTGGTAGTGGTGGTGGTGGGTGGTAGTGGTGGTGGTGGTAGTGGTGGTGGTGGTAGTGGTGGTGGTGGTAGTGGTGGTGGTGGTGGTAGATGCAACACCAGGTAGATAGTGAAGTTATCAGTGAGTCAGGGTAGACCTTGAAACGAGGATCCACCCCCTGTCTCTCTCTCTCTCTCTCTCTCTCTCTCTCTCTCTCTCTCTCTCTCTCTCTCTCTCTCTCTCTCTCTCTCCTCATCTCATACATATCTAGAAAAGATTAAAAAAACCTACTCGCGCAGGCCGGCCTTGGGCTAAGCTGGTCAGCCAGGTTGTTGCTGCTGGTGGCCAGCTTCCCCACATATCCATCACAGCCTAGTTGATCTGGCTTCTGGTGAAGATACTTGTCCAGTTTCCTCTTGAAGACCTCTACACCTGTACCCGCCTGCTTGTCCTAGAAACATTGCTGACACTAGTTGCTGAGCTAGAAACATTCCTGGGGTTGATGAGTCTTGGTCCCATTACACTTACTGAGTTATCATACCCCGAGTTTTCACTGCAGATATTTTACACCGTCTGCGGAGCTTCTTGTTCAGGTAGGGAGTGATTTCAATGTGTAGATTTGGGCACAAGTCCTTCAAGAATTTTTCAGGTCTAAATTATGAGGTGTCTTATACTTATACGAGGATTGAAGGCTCTCTGTACACTGACAAGATCTGAGATTTCGCCCCTGGTGATATGTTTGGTGTGATGTTAACCCACATATCCTCTTATTAATTATATGAGTACTAACAATGGTACCTTGTTGAGGGACCAGGAGTCTGGTTACTGGCCTCTGATAAGACTTATCTCTGTTAAAAATGCATGATAACGATCAATAGTTCAACGGTGGGCGTTCAACAGTGGGTGTACAACAGTGGGTGTTCAACAGTGGGTGTTCAACAGTGGGTGTTCAACAGTGGTTGTACAACAGTGGGTGTTCAACAGTGGGTGTTTAATAGTGGATGTTCAACAGTGGGTGTTCAACAGTGGGTGTACAACAGTGGGTGTACAGCAGTGGGTGTTCAACAGTGGGTGTTCAGTAGTGGGTGTTCAACAGTGGGTGTACAACAGTGGGTGTTTAACAGTGGGTGTTCAACAGTGGGTGTTCAACAGTGGGTGTACAGCAGTGGGTGTTCAACAGTGGGTGTTCAGTAGTGGGTGTTCAACAGTGGGTGTACAACAGTGGGTGTACAACAGTGGGTGTTCAACAGTGGGTGTTCAACAGTGGGTGTTGAGCAGGCAACTGGATCGATGATCCCTGAAGTCAGCTAGAGGTAGACAGGAGGTAGCAGTAACACCCTGGTTGATCAGACACTGATCCACCAGTAGGTCTGGTCGTGGACCGAGTCGCGGGGGCGTTGACCCCTGGAACACCCTCCAGGTAGACTCTAGGTAGACTCAAGGTAGACTCCAGGTATACTCCAGGTAGACTCCAGGTAGACTTCAGGTATACTGGAAGGATAGTCAGTAGTCTTGACTATCCTTCCAGTGTTATGTTCATTGTGACGGTGAATGAACAACACCAGAAAATGTTCATCTCATCAGTGTGACTGGTAGTGTCAGCCTGGGTCAGCAGTGTGACTGGTAGTGTCAGCCTGGGTCAGCAGTGTGACTGGTAGTGTCAGCCTGGGTCAGCAGTGTGACTGGTATTGTCAGCCTGGGTCAGCAGTGTGACTGGTAGTGTCAGCCTGGGTCAGCAGTGTGACTGGTAGTGTCAGCGTGGGTCAGCAGTGTGACTGGTAGTGTCAGCCTGGGTCAGCAGTGTGACTGGTAGTATCAGCCTGGGTCAGCAGTGTGACTGGTAGTGTCAGCCTGGGTCAGCAGTGTGACTAGTAGTGTCAGCCTGGGTCAGCAGTGTGACTGGTAGTGTCAGCCTGGGTCAGCAGTGTGACTGGTAGTGTCAGCCTGGGTCAGCAGTGTGACTGGTAGTGTCAGCCTGGGTCACCAGTGTGACTGGTAGTGTCAGCCTGGGTCAGCAGTGTGACTGGTAGTGTCAGCCTGGGTCAGCAGTGTGACTGGTAGTGTCAGCCTGGGTCAGCAGTGTGACTGGTAGTGTCAGTCTGGGTCAGCAGTGTGACTGGTAGTGTCAGCCTGGGTCAGCAGTGTGACTGGTAGTGTCAGCCTGGGTCAGCAGTGTGACTGGTAGTGTCAGCCTGGGTCAGCAGTGTGACTGGTAGTGTCAGCCTGGGTCAGCAGTGTAGAGAACAGTAGTAGAGCACAGTAGTAGAGCACAGTAGTAGAGCACAGTAGTAGAGCACAGTGGTAGAGCACAGTGGTAGAGTACAGTAGTAGAGCACAGTAGTAGAGAACAGTAGTAGAGCACAGTGGTAGAGCACAGTGGTAGAGTACAGTAGTAGAGCACAGTAGTAGAGAACAGTAGTAGAGCACAGTAGTAGAGCACAGTAGTAGAGCACAGTAGTAGAGAACAGTAGTAGAGCACAGTAGTAGAGCACAGTAGTAGAGCACAGTAGTAGAGCACAGTGGTAGAGCACAGTGGTAGAGTACAGTAGTAGAGCACAGTAGTAGAGCACAGTAGTAGAGCACAGTGGTAGAGCACAGTGGTAGAGTACAGTAGTAGAGCACAGTAGTAGAGGACAGTAGTAGAGCACAGTAGTAGAGCACAGTAGTAGAGCACAGTGGTAGAGCACAGTGGTAGAGTACAGTAGTAGAGCACAGTAGTAGAGAACAGTAGTAGAGCACAGTAGTAGAGCACAGTGGTAGAGTACAGTAGTAGAGCACAGTAGTAGAGAACAGTAGTAGAGAACAGTAGTAGAGCACAGTAGTAGAGCACAGTGGTAGAGCACAGTAGTAGAGTACAGTAGTAGAGCACAGTAGTAGAGCACAGTAGTAGAGAACAGTAGTAGAGCACAGTAGTAGAGCACAGTGGTAGAGCACAGTAGTAGAGCACAGTAGTAGAGAACAGTAGTAGAGAACAGTAGTAGAGCACAGTAGTAGAGCACAGTAGTAGAGCACAGTAGTAGAGAACAGTAGTAGAGAACAGTAGTAGAGCACAGTAGTAGAGCACAGTGGTAGAGCACAGTAGTAGAGCACAGTAGTAGAGAACAGTAGTAGAGAACAGTAGTAGAGCACAGTAGTAGAGCACAGTCATTTGGAAATTACGAGTGAAAACGTAAGAGGATATGGGAAGTGGTTAGTGTACACACACATACAAGTAGGGTTCGATACGGCGTAAGCTGTCAGTGGCCCTATATATCAACAACATCACTACCACCAACCACCACTAACACTACTACCACTACCATTACCACCACCACTACCACCATTACCACCATTACCACCACCACTGCTACCACCACCACCACCACTACTACCACCACCACTACTACCACCACCACCACTACCACCACCACCACTAACACCACCACCACTAACACTACTACCACTACCACCACCACTACCACCACCACCATTACCACCACCACTGCTACCACCACCACCACCACTACTACCACCACCACTACTACCACCACCACCACTACCACCACCACTACTACCACCACCACCACTACCACCACCACTACCACCACCACTACCACCACCACCACCACTACCACCACCACCACTACCACCATTACCACCACCACCACCAACCACCACTAACACTACTACCACTACCACCACCACCATTACCACCACCACCACTACCACCACCACCACTACCACCATTACCACCACCACCACCACTACCGCCACCACTACCACCACCACCACCACTACCATCACCACCACTACCACCATTACCACCATCACCACCACTACCACCATTACCACCACCACCACCACCACTACTACCACCACCACTACTACTACCACCACCACTACTACCACCATCACCACTACCACCACCACTACTACTACCACCACCACTACCACCACCACTACCACTACCGCCACCACTATCACCACCACTACTACCACCACCACAAATAAGCCAAAGGCTGGTGTTATGTTATGCCCTGAAAAGTGAACATCCTCCCAGATGTATACATGCTCCCAGGTGTATACATGCTCCCAGGTGTATACATGCTCCCAGGTGTATCCAGGTGTATACATGCTCCCAGGTGTATCCAGGTGTATACATGCTCCCAGGTGTATCCAGGTGTATACAAGCTCCCAGGTGTATACATACTCCCAGGTGTATACATGCTAACCAAACCATACCACGGGTGGGGTTCGAACCAGCGTGTGCTCCCAGGCGTGTGCACACGCTCTCAGGCGCGTGCAAACGCTCTCAGGCGCGTGCACACGCTTCTATGGGAGAAAGTCTAGAGGGGCGTGAGCACAGTCATGTATCCACTGATACAAGCATACATAACCCTCCCTACCCCCAGCCCACTCTTGATAAGTGCGCCTTAATACATGCTCTCTCTCTCTCTCTCTCTCTCTCTCTCTCTCTCTCTCTCTCTCTCTCTCTCTCTCTCATGTAGCACCTAGGTGCCTGCCTGGCACCTAGGACGTGTGAGTGTACAACACACTGGTAAGGTAACAACCCCCCCCCTCATCTGTCTACGTGTACGGTGCTCAGGGGGTCAACGCCCCCTCGAGGTCCGATCCCTGACCAGGCCTCACGGTGGATCAGTTTATTATTATTATAAACAAATAGAAGCGCTAAACCACAGGGGTTATACAGCCCGGTGGATCAGAGCCTGATCAACCAGGCTGTCACTGCTGGAACCACAGCCCTGCTAATCAGCTAGTTTATCGTCATTTGACTGATATAAGAGTCATCCCACCATAACATCATCCTTAGACACTGTCTGCCCTGACATACACTGTGGCACGCTGTCTGCTCTGACATACACTGTGGCACGCTGTCTGCTCTGACAAACACTGTGACACGCTGTCTGCTCTGACATACACTGTGGCACGCTGTCTGCTCTGACATACACTGTGGCACGCTGTCTGCTCTGACATACACTGTGGCACGCTGTCTGCTCTGACATACACTGTGGCACGCTGTCTGCTCTGACATACACTGTGGCACGCTGTCTGCTCTGACATACACTGTGGCACGCTGTCTGCTCTGACATACACTGTGGCACGCTGTCTGCTCTGACATACACTGTGGCACGCTGTCTGCTCTGACATACACGTGGCACGCTGTCTGCTCTGACATACACTGTGGCACGCTGTCTGCTCTGACATACACTGTGGCACGCTGTCTGCTCTGACATACACTGTGGCACGCTGTCTGCTCTGACATACACTGTGGCACGCTGTCTGCTCTGACATACACTGTGGCACGCTGTCTGCTCTGACATACACTGTGGCACGCTGTCTGCTCTGACATACACTGTGCACGCTGTCTCTCTGACATACACTGTGGCACGCTGTCTGCTCTGACATACACTGTGGCACGCTGTCTGCTCTGACATACACTGTGCACGCTGTCTGCTCTGACATACACTGGCACGCTGTCTGCTCTGACATACACTGTGGCACGCTGTCTGCTCTGACATACACTGTGGCACGCTGTCTGCTCTGACATACACTGTGGCACGCTGTCTGCTCTGACATACACTGTGGCACGCTGTCTGCTCTGACATACACTGTGGCACGCTGCTCTCTGACATACACTGTGGCACGCTGTCTGCATCTGACATCACTGTACCGCGCTCTCTGACATACACTGGCACGCTGTCTGCTCTGACATACACTGTGGCACGCTGTCTGCTCTGACTACACTGTGGCACGCTGTCTGCTCTGACATACACTGTGGCACGCTGTCTGCTCTACTACACTGTGGCACGCTGTCTGCTCTGACATACACTGTGGCACGCTGTCTGCTCTGACATACACTGTGGCACGCTGTCTGCTCTGACATACACTGTGGCACGCTGTCTGCTCTGACATACACTGTGGCACGCTGTCTGCTCTGACATACACTGTGGCACGCTGTCTGCTCTGACATACACTGTGGCACGCTGTCTGCTCTGACATACACTGTGGCACGCTGTCTGCTCTGACATACACTGTGGCACGCTGTCTGCTCTGACATACCTGTCACGCTGTCTGCTCTGACATACACTGTGCACCGCTGTCTGCTCTGACATACACTGTGGCACGCTGTCTGCTCTGACTCACTGGCACGCTGTCTGCTCTGACATACACTGTGGCACGCTGTCTGCCTGACATACACTGTGGCACGCTGTCTCCTGACATACACTGTGGCACGCTGTCTGCTCTGACATACACTGTGGCACCTCTGCTCTGACATACACTGTGGCACGCTGTCTGCTCTGACATACACTGTGCACGCTGTCTGCTCTGACATACACTGTGGCACGCTGTCTGCTCTACATCACTGTGGCACGCTGTCTGCTCTGACATACACTGTGCACGCTGTCTGCTCTACATACACTGTGGCACGCTGTCTGCTCTGACATACACTGTGCAGCTGTCTGCTCTGACATACACTGTGCACGCTGTCTGCTCTACATCACTGTGGCACGCTGTCTGCTCTGACATACACTGTGCACGCTGTCCTCTGACATACACTGTCACGCTGTCTGCTCTGACATACACTGTGGCACGCTGTCTGCTCTGACATACACTGGCACGCTGTCTGCTCTGACATACACTGTGGCACGCTGTCTGCTCTGACATACACTGTGGCACGCTGTCTCTCTGACATACACTGTGGCACGCTGTGCTCTGACATACACTGTGGCACGCTGTCTGCTCTACATACACTGTGGCACGCTGTCTCTGACATACACTGGCACGTGTCTGCCGACACTGTGACTGCTACACAGTGGCACGCTGTCTGCTCTGACATACACTGTGGCACGCTGTCTGCTCTGACATACACGGGCACGCTGTCTCCTGACACACGTGGCAGCTGTCTTCTGACTACGTGAGCTGTCTCACATACTTGGCACGCTGTGCTCTGACAACACTGCAGTGTCTGTGACATACACTTGCACGCGTTCCACCACTGTGACCTCCTGACATACACTGTGGCACGCTGTCTGCTCTGACATACACTGTGGCACGCTGTCTGCTCTGACATACACTGTGGCACGCTGTCTCTCTGACAACACTGTGGCACGCTGTCTGCTCTGACATACACTGTGGCACGCTGTCTCTCTGCAACACTGTGGCACGCTGTCTGCTCTGACATACACTGTGGCACGCTGTCTGCTCTGACATACACTGTGGCACGCTGTCTGCTCTGACATGACACTGTGGCACGCTGTCTGCTCTGACATACACTGTGGCACGCTGTCTGCTCTGACATACACTGTGGCACGCTGTCTGCTCTGACATACACTGTGGCACGCTGTCTGCTTGACAACACTGTGGCACGCTGTCTGCCTGACTACACTGTGGCACGCTGTCTGCTCCTGACATACACTGTGGCACGCTGTCTGCTGACATACACGTGGCACGCTGTCTGCCACATACACTGTGGCACGCTGTCTGCTCTGACATACACTGTGGCACGCTGTCTGCTCTGACAACACTGTGCACGCTGTCTGCTCTGACATACACTGTGGCACGCTGTCTGCTCTGACAACACTGTGGCACGCTGTCTGCTCTGACATACACTGTGGCACGCTGTCTGCTCTGACATACACTGTGGCACGCTGTCTCCTGACATACACTGTGCAGCTGTCTCCTGACATACACTGTGGCACACTGTCTGCTCTGAATCACTGTAGAAACAGCTAGCTCGCTCTGACATACCTGTGCACGTGTCGTGTTGACAGGTTCCACGTGGCACCTGCTCAATGACATCACGTGTCAGCTGTCTAACTTGACAACACTGCTACACATCGTGTCTGTTAACAGTCACAGTTACAACACTGACTACAACACCTCAGTGTCAGTGTACTGCACGTTGACAACACTGTCAGTTCTCCACAGTGTCAGTGTTACAGGTTCCACAGTTCAAATGACTACACACCATCAGTGTCAGTGTTAACTAGGTTCCACACTTACAACACTGACTACAACTCCATCAGTGTCAGTGTTAACTAGGTTCCACAGTTACAACACTGACTGGACACCATCAGTGTCAGTGTTAACTAGGTTCCACAGTTACAACACTGACTACAACCCATCAGTGTCAGTGTTAACTAGGTTCCACAGTTACAACACTGACTACAACACCATCAGTGTCAGTGTTAACTAGGTTCCACAGTTACAACACTAACTACAACACCATCAGTGTCAGTGTTAACTAGGTTCCACAGTTACAACACTGACTACAACACCATCAGTGTCAGTGTTAACTAGGTTCCACAGTTACAACACTGACTACAACACCATCAGTGTCAGTGTTAACTAGGTTCCACACTTACAACACTGACTACAACACCATCAGTGTCAGTGTTAATTAGGTTCCACAGTTACAACACTAACTACAACACCATCAGTGTTAGTGTTAATTAGGTTCCACAGTTACAACACTAACTTCAACACCATCAGTGTCAGTGTTAACTAGGTTCCACACTTACAACACTGACTACAACACCATCAGTGTCAGTGTTAACTAGGTTCCACAGTTACAACACTGACTACAACACCATCAGTGTTAGTGTTAACTAGGTTCCACAGTTACAACACTGACTTCAACACCATCAGTGTCAGTGTTAACTAGGTTCCACAGTTACAACACTGACTACAACACCATCAGTGTCAGTGTTAACTAGGTTCCACACTTACAACACTGACTACAACACCATCAGTGTCAGTGATAACTAGGTTCCACAGTTACAACACTAACTACAACACCATCAGTGTTAGTGTTAATTAGGTTCCACAGTTACAACACTAACTTCAACACCATCAGTGTCAGTGTTAACTAGGTTCCACAGTTACAACACTGACTACAACACCATCAGTGTCAGTGTTAACTAGGTTCCACAGTTACAACACTAACTACAACACCATCAGTGTTAGTGTTAATTAGGTTCCACAGTTACAACACTAACTTCAACACCATCAGTGTCAGTGTTAACTAGGTTCCACAGTTACAACACTGACTACAACACCATCAGTGTCAGTGTTAACTAGGTTCCACAGTTACAACACTGACTACAACACCATCAGTGTCAGTGTTAACTAGGTTCCACACTTACAACACTGACTTCAACACCATCAGTGTCAGTGTTAACTAGGTTCCACAGTTACAACACTAACTTCAACACCATCAGTGTCAGTGTTAACTAGGTTCCACAGTTACAACACTGACTACAACACCATCAGTGTCAGTGTTAACTAGGTTCCACAGTTACAACACTGACTACAACACCATCAGTGTCAGTGTTAACTAGGTTCCACAGTTACAACACTGACTACAACACCATCAGTGTCAGTGTTAACTAGGTTCCACACTTACAACACTGACTACAACACCATCAGTGTCAGTGTTAACTAGGTTCCACAGTTACAACACTGACTACAACACCATCAGTGTCAGTGTTAACTAGGTTCCAGTTACAACACTGACTACAACACCATCAGTGTCAGTGTTAACTAGGTTCCACACTTACAACACTGACTACAACACCATCAGTTACAACACTAACTTCAACACAATACTCAACACACTTCCAGAACTTCGATATAAGAATAACTTATCCAGTAATAAAACGGTACACAAGTCATGTAAAACCAACCCTGACAATATTGAGAATGATCAGAGAGAGAGAGATCAAACCTGGAACTGACCCAGAGATCATCCACTATCTGCATAAAACCAATAAAACATTTTAATCACTGGGAACGCCTTAGACTCACTGGAGAAGAGAGAGACACATGATAATATATACCTGGAGTACTCGAGGGCCTGGTCACAAATCTTCACACTGCCACAACAACATATTACTGGAGTGAGAGATATGAGAGGAAGTGTAAAATAAACGTAAGTGAAAAGTAGGGGCGCCTTGGGTACAGTATGGGAACATTGTGTCAACATCCGTAGCCCCAGATATCTTACCAGATGATATCAGTGGGTGATGACACAACCACCACTACGTTACATGCAGTGGTGTGACTATAACCAGTGGGTGATGACCACACAATCACTACTACCTTACATGCAGTGGTGATGACCAGACAATCACCACTACCTCACATGTGTAGTTATGACCACACAATCACCACTACCTTACACAATTACACAGAGTGAGGGTGAACATAATCAGTTACATCCTTCCTAACATTTACGCCTCGACACACTGTTTACTCTGTTGACTCCAACCCAAGGACACTGCCTACCAGCACCACCACGACGCCAGCAGGTGTAGAACAGAACCAGTCACAAAGGGTGTGGCTGTTTACAATGATAGATACATACATAGAGAGAGAGAGAGAACATAAACAGCCAGGGGACATAACTCACCCCTAAGGAACACTACCTTCAATAAGACACAAGAAGACAGCCTGTGACCCCTGTGATTCCGAGCTTCCCAGCAGCGGTAGACAGCACAGTGCCAGGTTGGCAGTATTGCACTGCCAGGGTGGCAGTATTGCAGTGCTAGGATGGCAGTATTACTGCCGTGCCTGAATGATGCCACTGCAGGAACATAAGTCAAGGTGATTACTGTATCATTACGATCAATAACTACCTTCACTAACTATCACACACAACAATACCTCATCTCACATCCTACATGGGATGTACAAGTCCTCAGTACATAACTTATGTGTACACTGTAAGATCCCCGTACTAGTCCTCTTCTAGTATTTCTAAGTCATATCTAAACTACCCACCGGAATAACCTTTACCTTCAACTGTACAAAACCCTTGGTATGTAGGCGATAAAGACACAATAGTTTACACCTGTACAAATCAGGAGGGACTGATGCCAAATCTTCACACCTAAATCACTCCTTACGAAAGCAAAAGACTTACCAGACGAAATACCTTTCCTGAATGGTAAGGAAGCCATGAGCACACTGAGATTAACCACAGCACCCCTAGCTGTTTTCAAGCGAGGTCGTGATCAGCCAGGCTGTGGTGGATAGGTTGATTCTACAGTGTTGATTCTACAGTGGTAAAACAATGTTTGGAGAGATGTAAGTTATAGTGTTGATTCTACAGTGGTAAAACAATGTTTGGAGAGATGTAAGTTATAGTGTTGATTCCACAGTGGTAAAACAATGTTTGGAGAGATGTAAGTTATAGTGTTGATTCCACAGTGGTAAAACAATGTTTGGAGAGATGTAAGTTATAGTGTTGATTCCACAGTGGTAAAACAATGTTTGGAGAGATGTAAGTTATAGTGTTGATTCCACAGTGGTAAAACAATGTTTGGAGAGATGTAAGTTATAGTGTTGATTCACAGTGGTAAAACAATGTTTGGAGAGATGTAAGTTATAGTGTTGATTCCACAGTGGTAAAACAATGTTTGGAGAGATGTAAGTTATAGTGTTGATTCCACAGTGGTAAAACAATGTTTGGAGAGATGTAAGTTATAGTGTTGATTCCACAGTGGTAAAACAATGTTTGGAGAGATGTAAGTTATAGTGTTGATTCTACAGTGGTAAAACAATGTTTGGAGAGATGTAAGTTATAGTGTTGATTCTACAGTGGTAAAACAATGTTTGGAGATATGTAAGTTATAGTGTTGATTCTACAGTGGTAAAACAATGTTTGGAGAGATGTAAGTTATAGTGTTGATTCTACAGTGGTAAAACAATGTTTGGAGAGATGTAAGTTATAGTGTTGATTCTACAGTGGTAAAACAATGTTTGGAGATATGTAAGTTATAGTGTTGATTCTACAGTGGTAAAACAATGTTTGGAGAGATGTAAGTTATAGTGTTGATTCTACAGTGGTAAAACAATGTTTGAGAGATGTAAGTTATAGTGTTGATTCCACAGTGGTAAAACTATGTTTGGAGAGATGTAAGTTATAGTGTTGATTCCACAGTGGTAAAACAATGTTTGAAGAGATGTAAGTTATAGTGTTGATTCTACAGTGGTAAAACAATGTTTGGAGAGATGTAAGTTATAGTGTTGATTCCACAGTGGTAAAACAATGTTTGGAGAGATGTAAGTTATAGTGTTGATTCTACAGTGGTAAAACAATGTTTGGAGAGATGTAAGTTATAGTGTTGATTCTACAGTGGTAAAACAATGTTTGGAGAGATGTAAGCTATAGTGTTGATTCTACAGTGGTAAAACAATGTTTGGAGAGATGTAAGTTATAGTGTTGATTCTACAGTGGTAAAACAATGTTTGGAGAGATGTAAGTTATAGTGTTGATTCCACAGTGGTAAAACTATGTTTGGAGAGATGTAAGTTATAGTGTTGATTCTACAGTGGTAAAACTATGTTTGGAGAGATGTAAGTTATAGTGTTGATTCTACAGTGGTAAAACAATGTTTGGAGAGATGTAAGTTATAGTGTTGATTCTACAGTGGTAAAACAATGTTTGGAGAGATGTAAGCTATAGTGTTGATTCTACAGTGGTAAAACAATGTTTGGAGAGATGTAAGTTATAGTGTTGATTCTACAGTGGTAAAACTATGTTTGGAGAGATGTAAGTTATAGTGTTGATTCTACAGTGGTAAAACTATGTTTGGAGAGATGTAAGTTATAGTGTTGATTCTACAGTGGTAAAACAATGTTTGGAGAGATGTAAGTTATAGTGTTGATTCTACAGTGGTAAAACAATGTTTGGAGAGATGTAAGCTATAGTGTTGATTCTACAGTGGTAAAACAATGTTTGGAGAGATGTAAGTTATAGTGTTGATTCTACAGTGGTAAAACTATGTTTGGAGAGATGTAAGTTATAGTGTTGATTCTACAGTGGTAAAACAATGTTTGGAGAGATGTAAGTTATAGTGTTGATTCTACAGTGGTAAAACTATGTTTGGAGAGATGTAAGTTATAGTGTTGATTCTACAGTGGTAAAACTATGTTTGGAGAGATGTAAGTTATAGTGTTGATTCTACAGTGGTAAAACAATGTTTGGAGAGATGTAAGTTATAGTGTTGATTCTACAGTGGTAAAACAATGTTTGGAGAGATGTAAGTTATAGTGTTGATTCCACAGTGGTAAAACAATGTTTGGAGAGATGTAAGTTATAGTGTTGATTCCACAGTGGTAAAACAATGTTTGGAGAGATGTAAGTTATAGTGTTGATTCCACAGTGGTAAAACAATGTTTGGAGAGATGTAAGTTATAGTGTTGATTCTACAGTGGTAAAACAATGTTTGGAGAGATGTAAGTTATAGTGTTGATTGCAGTCTTAGAAACACACTTACAGGTAGGTGTCACGCCAGGGTGTACCGAGTAGTCCCCCCTGGGCAGTCACTGACTGCTGCTACTGACACACATCAGAGCCAGGGGGTCAACAATCAACCTTCCCTCACCTCACTCGACACACTGACATCGATCCTGAGACTCTTCATTACCTACGTATGAGCAGGCAGCCAAGACTCAGACACACGCGGGTTGAAGGACCCAACAGTTCAGTCAACTGAGGATACGACAATTTAGTCAACTGAGAGCACAACAGTTCACTCAACTAGTGAGGTCACTAAGGAATTCGGAAAGTTGTTCAAGGTGGGCAGCAGAACAAAAACTAGTACTACTCCCTATTACAAACCACTGGAAAAAACCTTGCTGACCCGGAGGCTGCCGTGTACACACACGCGCACACACACTAACGTGTGTACACTCGTGCGTATTCACAAATAGGTGAGACTAAAGACACAGACATATGCACATGAAAGAACACATTGTGTGTGTATCCTTGCCTGTATAATATGTGTACGCTTGCGTGTACACTGTGCATGCTTGCGTGTACACTGTGCATGCTTGCGTGTACACTGTGCATGCTTGCGTGTACACTGTGCATGCTTGCGTGTACACTGTGCATGCTTGCGTGTACACTGTGCATGCTTGCGTGTACACTGTGCATGCTTGCGTGTACACTGTGCATGCTTGCGTGTACACTGTACATGCTTGCGTGTATGCTTGCCTGTGTGTGTACACTGTGCATGCTTACGTGTACACTGTACATGCTTGTGTGTATGCTTGCCTGTGTGTGTACACTGTGCATGCTTGCGTGTACATTCTGCGTGTATACTTGCGTTAATTACATAAACTAGACAGCATATCCTTGGAGAAATACATAGAACATGAGGAGATATAACCACGAAATTGAAAATACTCCGGGTAATAGATAGCCAGACCTCTTACCAGAGAAGGAACAAGAGACATACGACCGACAATACAATTAGATCTTTAATGTAGAAAGCACGTTTCACACTAACTGGCCTTTGTAAATGTTAGATTAGGTTGTAATGTCTTTAATATTGTGGAGGCAGCCAAGTACCGGTTCTCATGAACTCAGGTGAACCAATGAACACAATGTGAGCTGAACCATTCCTCGCCATCATAAAGACCACACCAAGGTCACCATTTACTACATAAAGTCCATAATGGTCCCTTGAACTGTACTTCCTGGAATATAAGCGAGAAAGATACATTATAATTCACACCTGGACAATTATGGTAGACTGGTGCCAAACTTGCACACTGAAATCACTGCCTAAGAGAGCAAGAGACTTGGCAGACAATGCTAAATGGTATAAACCCTGGTAATAGATACTTGACGATATATTGGTCAAGGTGATTACTGTATCATTACGATCAATAACTACCACACAACACTACCTTCACTAAAGTTTACCCTTAAACTAGAAAAAGAGACGTCTCAATATCCAGGTCCTCGTCTACATGATCAATGCTGTCGAGCAATCACTAAAGTTTACCCTTAAACTAGAAAAAGAGACGGCAAACTTGCGTTCCCAGACGTGCTTCTGCGCAGGTCTCCCGAGAGTGACAAACATGTCTTCAGAGTGTATGGAAAACCTACCAACAAGGTCGATCATATACGCTTGTGTTCGCACTAAGACACCCACACTAGAAGAGGTGTCTTACTGGCTTATTCCTGAGACCTCCTGGTATCACCAGACATTATTTCCTTGACGAAGAATGTATCTATGTAACACAAGCCTTCACACGTCTGCACTTTCCACATATAAGCTGTGAACTCAGGAGGTGAGCGGAGTGCACGACCCACGGACAAGCAGAGTGCACGACCCACGGACAAGCAGAGTGCACGACCCACGAACGAGAAGACTGCACGACCCATGGATGAGCAGAGTGCACGACCCACGGTGCGCCACCTGTGGTTAATTAACATAGTTTACCGGAAATGTAGCCTGGGGATGAAGAGGGGGGTCAGGAGAACCCTCTCTCTCCCCACTTCCCCTGGGGGGGAGGGGGGGAGGTGGAAATTAGGTTAAGGTAAAAATCTTAATGTAAGGTGTGAACTTTAGTGCCATTATAAATTATAATTAGTCTATTCTTCTTTATTATTATTATAAATATTATTATTATTACTATACCCAGGCAGCACTGACGTAGGTACCACAGCCTGGCTGACCAGGCAGCACTGACGTAGGTACCACAGCCTGGCTGACCAGGCAGCACTGACGTAGGTACCACAGCCTGGCTGACCAGGCAGCACTGACGTAGGTACCACAGCCTAGCTGACCAGGCAGCACTGACGTAGGTACCACAGCCTGGCTGACCAGGCAGCACTGACGTAGGTACCACAGCCTGGCTGACCAGGCAGCACTGACGTAGGTACCACAGCCTAGCTGACCAGGCAGCACTGACGTAGGTACCACAGCCTGGCTGACCAGGCAGCACTGACGTAGGTACCACAGCCTGGCTGACCAGGCAGCACAGACGTAGGTACCACAGCCTGGCTGACCAGGCAGCACTGACGTAGGTACCACAGCCTGGCTGACCAGGCAGCACTGACGTAGGTACCACAGCCTGGCTGACCCTGTAGTCCTAGAGAAAACAAGTGGCTTGGTGAGTACCAAAACTAACTCAGCATCTATTGTTTAAAAAGTTCTAGATATCCAATCTATCACTTTCTTTGTTTAAAAAGTTCTAGATATCCAGCCTATCATTTTTCTTGTGGCTAGTTTATTGTGTACCTCATATTCATCCTGTGGATGGTAGTGGCTAGTTTATTGTGTACCTCATATCCATCCTGTGGATGGTAGTAGCTAGTTTATTGTGTACCTCATATCCATCCTGTGGATGGTAGTGGCTAGTTTATTGTGTACCTCATATCCATCCTGTGGATGGTAGTGGCTAGTTTATTGTGTACCTTATATCCATCCTGTGGATGGTAGTGGCTAGTTTATTGTGTACCTCATATGCATCCTGTGGATGGTAGTGGTTAGTTTATTGTGTACCTCATATCCATCCTGTGGATGGTAGTGGCTAGTTTATTGATTTATATCTGCAGTTCACTTATCAGTTACAAACAAATTAAGGAAATTTGCTTAATATATATGGTGAGATCTGACATCATCACTTCCAGGTCTTTCACATTAGTCTTATGCTCTAGTGAGTCTTACACTTAATTCCATTCTATATTTCCTTATTTTTTCATAGTGACCTAACTGAAATTCATCCTTGGTATATATCACAGTGTTGTTAGTGACCCACTGGAAGACTTGGTATATATCACAGTGTTGTTAGTGACCCACTGGAAGACTTCGTATATATCACAGTGTTGTTAGTGACCCACTGGAAGACTTGGTATATATCACAGTGTTGTCAGTGACCCACTGGAAGACTTGGTATATATCACAGTGTTGTTAGTGACCCACTGGAAGACTTGGTATATATCACAGTGTTGTTAGTGACCCACTGGAAGACTTGGTATATATCACAGTTGTTATGCCCACTGAAGACTTCGTATATCACAGTGTTGTCAGTGACCCACTGGAAGACTTGGTATATATCACAGTGTTGTCAGTGACCCACTGGAAGACTTGGTATATATCTCAGTGTTGTCAGTGACCCACTGGAAGACTTGGTATATATCACAGTGTTGTCAGTGACCCACTGGAAGACTTGGTATATCACAGTGTTAGTGACCCACTGGAAGACTGGTATATATCACAGTGTTGTCAGTGACCCACTGAAGACTTGCTATGTATCACAGTGTTGTCAGTGACCCACTGGAGACTTGTATTATCACAGTGTTGTCAGTGACCCACTGGAAGACTTGGTATATATCACAGTGTTGTTAGTGACCCACTGGAAGACTTGGTATATATCACAGTGTTGTTAGTGACCCACTGGAAGACTTGCTATGTATCACAGTGTTGTCAGTGACCCACTGGAAGACTTGCTATGTATCACAGTGTTGTAGTGACCCACTGGAAGACTTGGTATATCACAGTGTTGTTAGTGACCCACTGGAAGACTTGGTATATATCACAGTGTTGTTAGTGACCCACTGGAAGACTTGCTATGTATCACAGTGTTGTCAGTGACCCACTGGAAGACTTGCTATGTATCACAGTGTTGTCAGTGACCCACTGGAAGACTTGCTATGTATCACAGTGTTGTCAGTGACCCACTGGAAGACTTGGTATATATCACAGTGTTGTTAGTGACCCACTGGAAGACTTGGTATATATCAGTGTTGTCAGTGACCCACTGGAAGACTTGGTATATATCACAGTGTTGTTAGTGACCCACTGGAAGACTTGCTATGTATCACAGTGTTGTCAGTGACCCACTGGAAGACTTGCTATGTATCACAGTGTTGTCAGTGACCCACTGGAAGACTTGGTATATATCACAGTGTTGTTAGTGACCCACTGGAAGACTTGGTATATATCACAGTGTTGTTAGTGAGCCACTGGAAGACTTGGTATATATCACAGTGTTGTCAGTGACCCACTGGAAGACTTGGTATATATCACAGTGTTGTTAGTGACCCACTGGAAGACTTGGTATATATCACAGTGTTGTCAGTGACCCACTGGAAGACTTGGTATATATCACAGTGTTGTCAGTGACCCACTGGAAGACTTGGTATATATCACAGTGTTGTCAGTGACCCACTGGAAGACTTGGTATATATATATATATCAGCTTGGAGATGGGCGTGTAGTGTCCTCAATGATGTCACTGTGATACCCAGAGACACCAGCTTCACCAGTACCGTTACCTTGGCACCACCAGTAACCCCCTCCCCATACCACCTTCCCCCAACACCTTGCCTAGTACCCTCCCCCAGTACCGGTTTCTGGCATACCTTCACCCCCTCCACAACTCTGCGTGCGTGTGTGTGTGTGTGCGAGCGCGTGTGTGTATTTAATCAACCTTAGCCCATATTTACAGAGTACTGGTCTCATGGGCGATATCGTGCCCGCGCTTCAAGCTGTGTACAGTCTGTCTTCCTCGAGAGAGCCTTACACACGATCCTTACTTTTTGCCCGATCTATAACATTACGGAAACTAAACATTCGTTATTCTTCATTACGGTTACATTAAGTCAAGTTTGGTAAGTTAAATTAACCTACATTTGAGTATAACTGGTGGCAATGTGGTCCAGGCTGGTGTGTTAGTTGTTGTTGCAGGGCTGGGAGAGATAAAAGGTAGATGGTAGAGTGCAGGGTAGATGGTAGTGGAGGGAAGATGGTAGAGTGGAGGGTAGATGGTAGATGGAGGGATGATGGTAGAGTGGAGGGTAGATGGTAACGGAGGGATGATGGTAGAGTGGAGGGTAGATGGTAGCGGAGGGTAGATGGCAGGTCTACACATATGGGAGAGTCCCCTGCACCCACTGCCCTGGTTAACCTTCAGTAACAAGGTACCTGGACGTTAAAGGATGGTTGTGGGTGGCATCCTGGGGAATGGTCAAACATTACAAACTACTGAGCAACTAGAATATATCTCAAATGATCTAATGAAGTACAATCTGTGGGCAAAGGTAAAGAGCAGAGCTTAAGAGCACACACTCCTAGGTCACAACAACACATTAACCTCACTAATATTACTACCTCTCTTAATATTAATCATTATAACAACATATCGGCCGTCTCCCACCGAGGTAGGGTGACCCGAAAACAAGAAGAAACACTTCCACCATCACTCACTCCATCACTGTCTTGCCAGAGATGTGCCGATATTACAGTTCAGAGTGCAGGCACTGTAGTACCCACCTCCAGAACTACAACATCCTCACCCCTCCTTCAGAGTGCAGGCACTGTACTTCCCACCTCCAGAACTACAACATCCTCACCCCTCCTTCAGAGTGCAGGCACTGTACTTCCCACCTCCAGAACTACAACATCCTCACCCCTCCTTCAGAGTGCAGGCACTATACCCACTCCAGAACTACAACATCCTCACCCTCCTTCAGAGTGCAGGCACTGTACTTCCCACCTCCAGAACTACAACATCCTCACCTCTCCTTCGAGGAGGGTGACCGAAAACAGAAGCACTGTACTCCCACCCTCACGAACTACAAGATCCTCACCTCTTCAGAGTGCAGGCACTGTACTTCCCACCTCCAGAACTACAACATCCTCACCCCTCCTTCAGAGTGCAGGCACTGTACTTCCCACCTCCAGAACTACAACATCCTCACCCCTCCTTCAGAGTGCAGGCACTGTACTTCCCACCTCCAGAACTACAACATCCTCACCTCTCCTTCAGAGTGCAGGCACTGTACTCCCACCTCCAGAACTACAACATCCTCACCCCTCCTTCAGAGTGCAGGCACTGTACTACCCACCTCCAGAACTACAACATCCTCACCCTCCTTCAGAGTGCAGGCACTGTACTTCCCACCTCCAGAACTACAACATCCTCACCCTCCTTCAGAGTGCAGGCACTGTACTCCCACCTCCAGAACTACAACATCCTCACCCTCCTTCAGAGTGCAGGCACTGTACTACCCACCTCCAGAACTACAACATCCTCACCCCTCCTTCAGAGTGCAGGCACTGTACTTCCCACCTCCAGAACTACAACATCCTCACCCCTCCTTCAGAGTGCAGGCACTGTATGCCCACCTCCAGAACTACAACATCCTCACCCCTCCTTCAGAGTGCAGGCACTGTACTCCCACCTCCAGAACTACAACATCCTCACCCCTCCTTCAGAGTGCAGGCACTGTAGTACCCACCTCCAGAACTACAACATCCTCACCCCTCCTTCAGAGTGCAGGCACTGTACTGCCCACCTCCAGAACTACAACATCCTCACCCCTCCTTCAGAGTGCAGGCACTGTACTTCCCACCTCCAGAACTACAACATCCTCATCCCTCCTTCAGAGTGCAGGCACTGTAGTACCCACCTCCAGAACTACAACATCCTCACCCCTCCTTCAGAGTGCAGGCACTGTACTGCCCACCTCCAGAACTACAACATCCTCACCCCTCCTTCAGAGTGCAGGCACTGTAGTACCCACCTCCAGAACTACAACATCCTCACCCCTCCTTCAGAGTGCAGGCACTGTAGTACCCACCTCCAGAACTCGAGTCCGGCTAACCGGTTTCCCTGAATCCCTTCATAAATGTGAAACACCTGGGTGTCTTAAGTGAGAAACGTATCGCGTACCAGGAGGTACCAATGTCAACTCTGGTTTAGTGTGAGTATAAGGTAAAGTCTTGCCGGTACACCAACTCCTCACTCTCTACACTGACGTCTTGCATCATGAAGTTGCTCAGTAGTAAAGTCCCCCACAACACATGATGTGGTCCCCCGCAACACATGCTATGGTTCCCCCACAACACATGATGTGGTCCCCCACAACACATGATGTGGTCCCACGCAACACATGCTATGGTTCCCCCTCAACACATGATGTGGTCCCCCACAACACATGATGTGGTCCCCGCAACACATGCTATGGTTACCCACAACACATGATGTGGTCCCCCACAACACATGATGTGGTCCCCCACAACACATGATGTGGTACCCCACAATACATGATGTGGTCCCCCACAATACATGATGTGGTCCCCCACAATACATGATGTGGTCCCCCACAATACATGATGTGGTCCCCCACAATACATGATGTGGTCCCCACAACACATGATGTGGTCCCCACAACACATGATTGTGGTCCCCACAAACATGTATGGTTCCTCAACATGCATGATTGGTCCCCACAACACATGATATGGTTCCTGCACACATACATGACTAGTCCCTACAACACATGATGTGGTCCCGAACACATGCATGGTTCCCCATCAACACATGATGTGGTCCCCACAACAATGCATTGGTTCCCCAACACATGCTTGGTTTCCACAACAAAGATAGTCCTGCACAACACATGTTACAACACTGGTTCCCTACGCAACACATGCTATGGCCCCTACAACACAAGATGGGTCCACAACACATGAGATGGTCACCTGCAACAAAATGCATGGTTCCCCCACAGACACATGATGTGGTCCACAAGCACATGATGTGGTCCCCAGCACACACATGCTATGGTTCCCAAAAACCACATGATGGTCTCACAACAATGATGTCCTCAACACATGCATGGTTCCACAACACATGATGTGTCGCACATTACATGTGTTCCCCCAAACATGCATGTTCACAACACATGCTCTGGTTCCCACAACACAATTAGTCCGCATTCAAACATGTTGTCCTAACACTACATGATAAGTTTCGACAACTTTTACATGACATTTACAGACTAACAGCTCTGGCATTACAGACATTTACAGACTAACAGCTCTGGCATTACAGACACATTTACAGACTAACAGCTCTGGATTACAGACACATTTACAGACTAACAGCTTGCTATAATACAGACACATTTACAGACTAACAGCTCTTATTACAGACACATTTACAGACTAACAGCTCTGCATTACAGACACATTTACAGACTAACAGCTCTGATTTCAGACACATTTACAGACTAACAGCTCTGATACAGACACATTTACAGACTAACAGCTGCATTACAGACACATTTACAGACTAACAGCTCTTATTACAGACACATTTACAGACTAACAGCTCTGGCATTACAGACACATTTACAGACTAACAGCTCTGGCATTACAGACACATTTACAGACTAACAGCTCTGGCATTACAGACACATTTACAGACTAACAGCTCTGGCATTACAGACACATTTACAGACTAACAGCTCTGATTACGACATTTACAGACTAACAGCTCTGGCATTACAGACACATTTACAGACTAACAGCTCTGGCATTACAGACACATTTACAGACTAACAGCTCTGGCATTACAGACACATTTACAGACTAACAGCTCTGCATACAGACACATTTACAGACTAACAGCTCATTACAGACACATTTACAGACTAACAGCTCTGGCATTACAGACACATTTACAGACTAACAGCTCTGGCATTACAGACACATTTACAGACTAACAGCTCTGGCATTACAGACACATTTACAGACTAACAGCTCTGGCATTACAGACACATTTACAGACTAACAGCTCTGGCATTACAGACACATTTACAGACTAACAGCTCTATAATACAGACACATTTACAGACTAACAGCTCTATAATACAGACACATTTACAGACTAACAGCTCTAGCATACAGACACATTTACAGACTAACAGCTCTGGCATTACAGACACATTTACAGACTAACAGCTCTATAATACAGACACATTTACAGACTAACAGCTCTATAATACAGACACATTTACAGACTAACAGCTCTATAATACAGACACATTTACAGACTAACAGCTCTATAATACAGACACATTTACAGACTAACAGCTCTATAATACAGACACATTTACAGACTAACAGCTCTATAATACAGACACATTTACAGACTAACAGCTCTATAATACAGACACATTTACAGACTAACAGCTCTATAATACAGACACATTTACAGACTAACAGCTCTATAATACAGACACATTTACAGACTAACAGCTCTATAATACAGACACATTTACAGACTAACAGCTCTATAATACAGACACATTTACAGACTAACAGCTCTATAATACAGACACATTTACAGACTAACAGCTCTATAATACAGACACATTTACAGACTAACAGCTCTATAATACAGACACATTTACAGACTAACAGCTCTATAATACAGACACATTTACAGACTAACAGCTCTATAATACAGACACATTTACAGACTAACAGCTCTATAATACAGACACATTTACAGACTAACAGCTCTATAATACAGACACATTTACAGACTCACAGCTCTATAATACAGACACATTTACAGACTAACAGCTCTATAATACAGACACATTTACAGACTCACAGCTCTATAATACAGACACATTTACAGACTCACAGCTCTATAATACAGACACATTTACAGACTAACAGCTCTATAATACAGACACATTTACAGACTCACAGCTCTATAATACAGACACATTTACAGACTCACAGCTCTATAATACAGACACATTTACAGACTAACAGCTCTATAATACAGACACATTTACAGACTCACAGCTCTATAATACAGACACATTTACAGACTCACAGCTCTATAATACAGACACATTTACAGACTAACAGCTCTATAATACAGACACATTTACAGACTCACAGCTCTATAATACAGACACATTTACAGACTCACAGCTCTATAATACAGACACATTTACAGACTAACAGCTCTATAATACAGACACATTTACAGACTCACAGCTCTATAATACAGACACATTTACAGACTAACAGCTCTATAATACAGACACATTTACAGACTCACAGCTCTATAATACAGACACATTTACAGACTCACAGCTCTATAATACAGACACATTTACAGACTCACAGCTCTAATAAACATGACACATTTACAGACTAACAGCTCTATAATACAGACACATTTACAGACTCACAGCTCTATAATACAGACACATTTACAGACTCACAGCTCTATAATACAGACACATTTACAGACTAACAGCTCTATAATACAGACACATTTACAGACTCACAGCTCTATAATACAGACACATTTACAGACTCACAGCTCTATAATACAGACACATTTACAGACTCACAGCTCTATAATACAGACACATTTACAGACTAACAGCTCTATAATACAGACACATTTACAGACTCACAGCTCTATAATACAGACACATTTACAGACTAACAGCTCTATAATACAGACACATTTACAGACTCACAGCTCTATAATACAGACACATTTACAGACTAACAGCTCTATAATACAGACACATTTACAGACTCACAGCTCTATAATACAGACACATTTACAGACTAACAGCTCTATAATACAGACACATTTACAGACTCACAGCTCTATAATACAGACACATTTACAGACTAACAGCTCTATAATACAGACACATTTACAGACTCACAGCTCTATAATACAGACACATTTACAGACTAACAGCTCTATAATAAAAGCAAAACCCTCGTAGAGGTATACTACCAACCTCACCTCTAGACATACAAACAGTCCACTAACACCCAGGTACAACTAGTGACTGCTAGGTGGGTGTACTGCTAGGTGGGTGTACTGCTAGGTGGGTGTACTATGAAAGCTTCTTGGTGGGTGAGGAGAGACAGCTGGGTCACAACAGGTGGTGGTGACCTCCAGTACAGACATGTCTGAGAAACCTTGCTATGGTAAGCCTGATAGCCAGTGGTACACCTCTGGACCAGCTACCTGCGACGACTCTACAAACAGGTTACTGGTATCACCACTGGTACTACCTACCTGGTCTTTACTCTTTCCTCTCTCGTACACACAACTTACTTGCAAGAAACACAATAATAATAATAATAATAATAATAAATAATAAATTTATTTCTTTACTGCAGTATACAGGTAACTTACTTTACACATAACAAAATAAACTACATAACAGTCGACTCCAGGCTCAGGGACTGATTACCTCAAATGTCACCGTAAGCTCAGTGATAGTTCATAGGGTATAACCGTTTCTGCTCATGTGATCAACCGTTAGCCCAATGTCAAAGGTCACCCAATGTCAAAGGTCAACCCTTTTGAATGCATTGAGCCCTGCTCGGGGCAGTGCCTCAGTTACCAAACCGACACAGTGTAGGACAGACGTAGGCTTGCGGCTCTGAGATTCCACCCTATCTATTTGACCTCAATACACCAATTTACCATCGCAATCTCGTCTGTTCATTACCCAATCTACGAAAGAACCTCCACGCAACACAAACTCCTCTCTTTACAATCCTTCTGCTTTATATTGGACTGATGAAGCCACTGTGTGGCGAAACGTTTCCTCAATAAAGATTCCCACGTGTTGCACAAGTGTCTAATTCTTCAACCATTCGGGTTTCTAAGCCATGAATTCAAAAGGAACACTATATACAAAACGCAAGAGGGTCACCAAATAGAAGGAAAGGAACACGTAAAGGACTTGGGAATAATTATGTCTGCTGATCTGTCGTTTAAAGACCATAACAAGACAAAGATCACAACAGCCAGGAAGATGACGGGGTGGGTATTGAGAACTTTCAAAACAAGGGAAATAATGCCGATGGTGACACTATTCAAATCGCTAGTGCTCCCTCACTTAGAATACTGCTCAGTGCTGACGGCCCCGTTCAGGGCAGGAGAAATATCAGAGCTGGAACAAATTCAGAGATCGTTTACGGCTCACATTGAGCCATTGAAATATCTAAATTATTGGGAACGCCTTCAAGTCTTGAACATGTACTCATTGGAGCGGAGGAGAGAGAGATACATGATAATATATACCTGGAGTACTCGAGGGCCTGGTCACAAATCTGCACACTGCCATAACAACATACTGGAGTGAGAGATATGGGAGGAAGTGTAAAATAAACCCAGTGAGGAGCAGGGGTGCGGTGGGGACAATACGGGAGCACTGTATTAACATCCGGGGTCCCAGACTATTCAACATCTTACCAGAAGATATCCGAAACACGGCTGGAACCAGTGTAGAAGCCTTCAAGAGTAAACTTGACAAGTATCTTCACTAGGTGCCAGATCAACCAGGCTGTGATGGATATGTGGGGCAGCAGACCTCCAGCAGCAACAGCCTGGTAGACCAGTGTCTTACCCTCGGTGCTGGTGACTACACAGCCTCTCACTAGATTATTACTGTAATATTGTGTAGTTACCTGTCTGTTGTTGTCTTTGTATAACACTGTAGTGTTGGCTCTGTCTCCCCCATTATACAACCACACCCACTACCTGCTCTCCAACACAACTACCATCACTCCCTCACCAATACAACTGCCATCACTACTGTCACCATCTCCCCAACACAATCCCCACTAACGCATCCTCCCCAACACAAGACACCCTCCTCCCCAACACAAAACACCCTCCTCCACAACATAAGACGCACTCCTCCCCAACACAAAACACCCTCCTCCACAACATAAGACACACTCCTCCCCAACACAAGACACCCTCCTCCCCAACACAAGACACACTCCTCCCAACACAAAACACCCTCCTCCCCAACACAAGACGCACTCCTCCCCAACATAAGACGCACTCTCCCCAACACAAGACACCTCCTCCCCAACATAAGACGCACTCCTCCCAACATAAGACGCACTCCTCCCCAACACAAGACGCACTCCTCCCCAACACAAGACGCACTCCTCCCCAACATAAGACGCACTCCCCCCAACATAAGACGCACTCCCCAACATAAGACGCACTCCCCCCAACATAAGACGCACTCCCCCAACATAAGACGCACTCCTCCCCAACATAAGACGCACTCCCCCCAACATAAGACGCACTCCCCCCAACATAAGACGTGCTCCTCAGGATAAAATAAACAATGTGTTCTGCAATCATGACCTTGCAAGTAAATGGTTCAACATGTTCTGAAAGGTGTCAGTGAAGAGCCAGACCTGGTATTGTTATTGCAATAACAACTACAATCATCTCTTGTGAGGAGCCACACCTGGTATTGTTATTGCAATAACAAGTACAATCATCTCTTGTGAGGAGCCAGGCCTGGTATTGTTGTTACAATAACAACTACAATCATCTCTTAGTCATCATTACCACGATCACCAACACCACCTCTGCCACACAAACCTGATCCTGCCCTAGTGTCACACAAACCTGCCCTAGCGTCACACAAACCTGCCCTAGTGTCACACAAACCTGCCCCAGCGTCACACAAACCTGCCCCAGCGTCACACAAACCTGCCCTAGTGTCACACAAACCTGCCCTAGCGTCACACAAACCTGCCCTGGTGTCACACAAACCTGCCCCAGCGTCACACAAACCTGCCCCAGCGTCACACAAACCTGCCCTAGTGTCACACAAACCTGCCCTAGTGTCACACAAACCTGCCCTAGCGTCACACAAACCTGCCCTAGCGTCACACAAACCTGCCCTAGCGTCACACAAACCTGCCCTAGCTTCACACAAACCTGCCCCAGCGTCACACAAACCTGCCCCAGCGTCACACAAACCTGCCCTAGTGTCACACAAACCTGCCCTAGTGTCACACAAACCTGCCCTAGCGTCACACAAACCTGCCCTAGCGTCACACAAACCTGCCCTAGCGTCACACAAACCTGCCCTAGCGTCACACAAACCTGCCCCAGCGTCACACAAACCTGCCCTAGCGTCACACAAACCTGCCCTAGTGTCACACAAACCTGCCCTAGCGTCACACAAACCTGCCCTAGCGTCACACAAACCTGCCCTAGTGTCACACAAACCTGCCTAGCGTCACACAAACCTGCCTTAGCGTCACACAAACCTGCCCTAGCGTCACACAAACCTGCCCTAGCGTCACACAAACCTGCCTTAGCGTCATACAAACCTGCCCTAGCGTCACTACAAACCTGCCCTAGCGTCACACAAACCTGCCTAGCGTCACACAAACCTGCCCTAGCGTCACACAAACCTGCCCTAGCGTCATACAAACCTGCCCTAGCGTCACACAAACCTGCCTTAGCGTCACACAAACCTGCCCTAGCGTCACACAAACCTGCCCTAGCGTCACACAAACCTGCCCTAGCGTCACACAAACCTGCCCTAGCGTCACACAAACCTGCCTATAGCGTCACACAAACCTGCCCATAGCGTCACACAAACCTGCCTTAGCGTCACACAAACCTGCCTAGCGTCACACAAACCTGCCCTAGCGTCACACAAACCTGCCCTAGCGTCATACAAACCTGCCCTAGCGTCACACAAACCTGCCCCAGCGTCACACAAACCTGCCCCAGCGTCTCTCTATCTCTGTGTAATGAGATAAATCACATAAAAGGCGTGATTACAAATACGAACAAATATACGACAGTGACAACAGGAAACACAACGTGAGCGCTTTCATATCCTGACAGACATCTTCAGAGGATAAGAATATATAAGAATATCAGAAAGAAGGAGCACTGCGGCAGGCCTACTGGCCCATGCTAGGCAGGTCAGCTAGTTCTCTGAAGATGTCTGTCAGCACGTGAAAGTGCTCAGCTTTGATGTCCTATTTCCTCTCTGTCACACTGGGGAAGCTCAAAGGATATAGAAGCATAAACAGCATCAACAGCAGCGGCAGAAAGTACTCCATATATTGTAGTTTCTTCAAGACTGATGGGTCGGTCACATCGACTCCAGGCTCAGGGACTGATTACCTCGAACTCCTCCTCTGCTTACTACGTCCTTCTTTGTATGTGACTGATGAAGCCACTGTGTGCTGAAACGTTTTCTCAATAAAGATTCCCATATGTTGCCTAAGTGTCCCATTCTTCACCAGCACCACTAGCGCCACTAGCACCACTAGCACCACCAGCACACTAGCACCACCAGCACACTAGCACCACCAGCACACTAGCACCACCAGCACACTAGCACCACCAGCACACTAGCACCACCAGCACCATTAGCACCTGTATAAGGACAGGACACTCTTGACTGGACACCACAAACATGAACCTTGACACTAACAAATTGACCTGACATATAAACAGTCAGGCCTCCTCTCCTGGCACTCGTCTGGCATCCTATATATACACACACACACACCTTGTGCCAGGTCGTGCCACTCCAGTCTGGCATCCTACACACACACACACCTTGTGCCAGGTCGTGCCACTCCAGTCTGGCATCCTACACACACACACCTTGTGCCAGGTCGTGACACTCCAGTCTGGCATCCTAAACACACACACATTTTGTGCCAGGTCGTGCCACTCCAGTCTGGCATCCTACACACACACACACACCTTGTGCCAGATCGTGCCACTCCAGTCTAGCATCCTACACACACACACACCTTGTGCAGGTCGTGCCACTCCAGTCTGGCATCCTACACACACACACCTTGTGCCAGGTCGTGCCACTCCAGTCTGGCATCCTAACACACACACACCTTGTGCCAGGTCGTGCCACTCCAGTCTGGCATCCTACACACACACACACACCTTGTGCCAGGTCGTGCCACTCCAGTCTGGCATCCTACACACACACACACACCTTGTGCCAGGTCGTGCCACTCCAGTCTGGCATCCTACACACACACACACCTTGTGCCAGGTCGTGCCACTCCAGTCTGGCATCCTACACACACACACACCTTGTGCCAGGTCGTGCCACTACAGTCTAGCATCCTACACACACACACACACCTTGTGCCAGGTCGTGCCACTCCAGTCTGGCATCCTACACACACACACACCTTGTGCCAGGTCGTGCCACTCAGTCTGCATCCTACACACACACACACCTTGTGCCAGGTCGTGCCACTCCAGTCTGGCATCCTACACACACACACCTTGTGCCAGGTCGTGCCACTCAGTCTGGCATCCTACACACACACACACACCTTGTGCCAGGTCGTGCCACTCCAGTCTGGCATCCTACACACACACACACCTTGTGCCAGGTCGTGCCACTCCAGTCTGGCATCCTACACACACACACACACCTTGTGCCAGGTCGTGCCACTCCAGTCTGGCATCCTACACACACACACACCTTGTGCCAGGTCGTGCCACTACAGTCTAGCATCCTACACACACACACACACCTTGTGCCAGGTCGTGCCACTCCAGTCTGACATCCTACACACACACAATAATAATAATAATCCTCACTTCTACAAGTACAAAGTACACAAACACACTGTAACAAGAGAGTGAGTCAGTGTCTGACAGAGTGAAACATTCTGTTACTCCAGGCACAGTGCTCACCCCACATCTTATACCAGACACAGACAGTGACATAAACCGTAACACTGTCATTCTCTGCAGACGATACTAGAATCTGTATGGCAGTGACGGTCATTGGGGACACACCAAACTTTCATCTTGTTTACATATACCAAGTCTTCCAGTGGGTCACTAACAACACTGTGATATATACCAAGTCTTCCAGTGGGTCACTAACAACACTGTGATATATACCAAGTCTTCCAGTGGGTCACTAACAACACTGTGATATATACCAAGTCTTCCAGTGGGTCACTGACAACACTGTGATATATACCAAGTCTTCCAGTGGGTCACTGACAACACTGTGATATATACCAAGTCTTCCAGTGGGTCACTAACAACACTGTGATATATACCAAGTCTTCCAGTGGGTCACTAACAACACTGTGATATATACCAAGTCTTCCAGTGGGCCACTAACAACACTGTGATATATACCAAGTCTTCCAGTGGGTCACTAACAACACTGTGATATATACCAAGTCTTCCAGTGGGTCACTAACAACACTGTGATATATACCAAGTCTTCCAGTGGGCACTAACAACACTGTGATATATACCAAGTCTTCCAGTGGGTCACTAACAACACTGTGATATATACCAAGTCTTCCAGTGGGTCACTAACAACACTGTGATATATACCAAGTCTTCCAGTGGGTCACTAACAACACTGTGATATATACCAAGTCTTCCAGTGGGTACTAACAACCTGTCATATATACCAAGTCTCCAGTGGGCACTAACAACACTGTGATATATACCAAGTCTTCCAGTGGGCCACTAACAACACTGTGATATATACCAAGTCTTCCAGTGGGCCACTAACAACACTGTGATATATACCAAGTCTTCCAGTGGGTCACTAACAACACTGTGATATATACCAAGTCTTCCAGTGGGTCACTAACAACACTGTGATATATACCAAGTCTTCCAGTGGGTCACTGACAACACTGTGATATATACCAAGTCTTCCAGTGGGCCACTAACAACACTGTGATATATACCAAGTCTTCCAGTGGGCCACTGACAACACTGTGATATATACCAAGTCTTCCAGTGGGCCACTAACAACACTGTGATATATACCAAGTCTAGTACCAGTGATATACGTCTCGGCCACTAACAACACTGTGATATATACCAAGTCTTCCAGTGGGTCACTGACAACACTGTCATATATACCAAGTCTTCCAGTGGGCCACTAACAACACTGTGATATATACCAAGTCTTCCAGTGGGCCACTGACAACACTGTGATATATACCAAGTCTTCCAGTGGGCCACTAACAACACTGTGATATATACCAAGTCTTCCAGTAAGATTGAGTCAAGTTTGATGGAAAACCCAGGTTAACACAGTGTTACCATAACTGCTATACGACAATGTGTGTTAACTGATCAATACTGTGTTAAGGGAGGTGGTCACTGTTACCAAGTGCCGCGAAGAACACACCCACAACATCCACTGCCGCCAGAACAAACTATAAACCTTACATGATGCACCTTACGTCTCCCACACCCCTGTATATTATACTGTAACATGCACAAACACAAGTGGAACAATATGGAGAGTGAAGCAGCGGAGGCAGGATCCATACAGAGCTTTAAGATGAGGTACGATAAGGCTCTTGGAGCCGAGGAGAGAGTGGACCTTGTAGCGACCTGCGAAGAGGCGAGGTCAGGAGCTGTGAATCGACCCTGCAACCACATATAGGTGAGTACACATACACGCCCCCACCCTTACAGTCATTCCGTTTCAAAACACACGCACCCACGCCTTCATACGCCCACGTGGGCGGCTCAGCAGGCGTGAGACAAGCACATCTCCCTCATGACACCAAATTCTTTGTAGACAGTGTTAGTCATCACTAGCACTGACATAACACTGCTACAGTATACTCAGTCAGGTCAGGTTAGGTAAGATTTGTCAGGAAACAGGACAAGTGTTTCCTGACGCGGGTCTTAAGTCATATGATGACCCACAGCTGGAGCTTTTGGCTATCTGACCGAGGCCTTTCCCTGGCTTACCCCTCCACCCCTCTAAAAAATATGGTTTCTTCCAATATTACAAGTGTTATATATGCCAGAGAGAGAGTTTACTGTGCCAGGTTAGTTCCTGGCGAGTTGTGCCACTAGTGTAGGAGACTTGTAGGATGGTTTCCACTATTAGTAACGTTGATCTTCCCTCAGGTAATGAGAATTTAGATGTTTCTCACTAGGTCAAATGTTTCTCACTAGGTCAAATGTTTCTCACTAGGCCAAATGTTTCTCACTAGGTCAAATGTTTCTCAATAGGCCAAATGTTTCTCACTAGGTCAAATGTTTCTCACTAGGCCCAATGTTTCTCACTAGGCCAAATATTTTTCACCAGGTCAAATATTTCTCACCAGACTGCGTCTCAGCAGGCTGAGATACAGACTGTGTCTCAGCAGGCCACATGTATTTCAGCCTGCTGGTGGTGCTGACAGTCTCAGTGATAGATGCCAAGCAGAGTGCTGGTATAACACAGACAGAGTGCAGGGCAACTCATTGAAAGATTGGCCATAACCTTTCACACACTGCTAACTCACACTTAGATAGTTTTAATCAAGAGAGTGCAATATGAAAGGTCTGCGTCTGTGACCTACCTGTTAGTTGTGATTGTTTTTGGGGACGGTATTCCCCAGGGTCCTGTCTCATACAAGGCTCCTACGTAGCAAACTAACACCCCAAATGATCAGTAATTCTGCAAGAGTGCAAAATATATAACATTCTTCCGTTTCACAAGCCTGACAGGAGGGTAGTCTCTAAAGGATGGTTGCTGTCTACCAATCTAATACTTGTAACTGATTTGCAATTATGCTCTAGCACAAGACAGTTTCTTGAAGGATCAGTTGTCAGTGTTGCCACCTGTGGTACTTCTTGAAGGATCAGTTGTCAGTGTTGCCAGCTGTGGTACTTCATGAAGGATCAGTTGTCAGTATTGCCAGCTTTGGTGATTCATGAAGGATCAGTTGTCAGTGTTGCCAGTTGTATTACTTCTTGAAGGATCAGTTGTCAATGTTACCAGCTGTGGTACTTCTTGAAGGATCAGTTGTCAGTGTTACCAGCTGTGGTACTTCTTGAAGGATCAGTTGTCAGTGTTACCAGTTATTTCCTGGCTTCTCTTGTTCACAGTTTTAGTATCTGTCAGAAGGCAGTCTTGGTCCACCAACGGTCCACTAGACCAGGGTCTGGTGGACCGTTGGGCCAGTGGTTCGTACGTTGGTTTACGTGCGGCCAGCAGTAACAGTCTGGTTGATCGGGTCCTGATCCAAGACGAGGCCTTGTCATGGACCGAGGAGAGGGGGCGTTGACCCCCAAAACACCCTCCGGAAAGCAGCACACTGTAAATAGTGCCACGCCCACACCAGCAACAGTGAAACGCCCACACCAGCAACAATGCCACACCCACACCAGCAACAGTGCCACGCCCACACCAGCAACAGTGCCACGCCTACGCCAGCAAAAGTGTCACGCCCACCAGCAATAATGCCACGCCCACACAAGCAACAGTGCCACGCCTACACCAGCAACAGTGTCACGCCCACACCAGTAATAGTGCCACGCCCACACCTTTAAAACCTCAGCACATACCATCCCTTCAGCGTCCAATCATGTCCTCTCAATCCATCCATACATTCAACCATACATCCATCCAATCATCCATTCAACCATCCACCCATGGATAGTGTTTCAATGTCACAGAGTACTGAGGTAGTGAAGGTCGAGTCACAGAATACTGAGGTAGTGAAGGTCGAGTCACAGAGTACAGGGGTAGTGAAGGTCGAGTCACAGAGTACTGAGGTAGTGAAGGTCGAGTCACATAATACAGGGGTAGTGAAGGTCGAGTCACAGAGTACTGAGGTAGTGAAGGTCGAGTCACAGAGTACTGAGGTAGTGAAGGTCGAGTCACATAATACAGGGGTAGTGAAGGTCGAGTCACAGAGTACAGGGGTAGTGAAGGTCGAGTCACATAATACAGGGGTAGTGAAGGTCGAGTCACATAATACAGGGGTAGTGAAGGTCGAGTCACAGAGTACTGAGGTAGTGAAGGTCGAGTCACATAATACAGGGGTAGTGAAGGTCGAGTCACAGAGTACTGAGGTAGTGAAGGTCGAGTCACATAATACAGGGGTAGTGAAGGTCGAGTCACAGAGTACTGAGGTAGTGAAGGTCGAGTCACATAATACTGGGGTAGTGAAGGTCGAGTCACATAATACTGGGGTAGTGAAGGTCGAGTCACATAATACAGGGGTAGTGAAGGTCGAGTCACAGAGTACAGGGGTAGTGAAGGTCGAGTCACATAATACAGGGGTAGTGAAGGTCGAGTCACAGAGTACTGAGGTAGTGAAGGTCGAGTCACATAATACAGGGGTAGTGAAGGTCGAGTCACAGAGTACAGGGGTAGTGAAGGTCGAGTCACATAATACAGGGGTAGTGAAGGTCGAGTCACAGAGTACAGGGGTAGTGAAGGTCGAGTCACAGAGTACAGGGAGAGTGAAGGTCGAGTCACATAATACAGGGGTAGTGAAGGTCGAGTCACATAATACAGGGGTAGTGAAGGTCGAGTCACAGAGTACTGAGGTAGTGAAGGTCGAGTCACATAATACAGGGGTAGTGAAGGTCGAGTCACAGAGTACAGGGTAGTGAAGGTCGAGTCACATAATACAGGGGTAGTGAAGGTCGAGTCACAGAGTACAGGGGTAGTGAAGGTCGAGTCACAGAGTACAGGGGTAGTGAAGGTCGAGTCACAGAGTACAGGGGTAGTGAAGGTCGAGTCACAGAGTACAGGGGTAGTGAAGGTCGAGTCACAGAGTACAGGGGTAGTGAAGGTCGAGTCACATAATACAGGGGTAGTGAAGGTCGAGTCACAGAGTACAGGGGTAGTGAAGGTCGAGTCACAGAGTACAGGGTAGTGAAGGTCGAGTCACATAATACAGGGGTAGTGAAGGTCGAGTCACAGAGTACAGGGTAGTGAAGGTCGAGTCACATAATACAGGGGTAGTGAAGGTCGAGTCACAGAGTACAGGAGAGTGAAGGTCGAGTCACAGAGTACTGAGGTAGTGAAGGTCGAGTCACAGAGTACAGGGTAGTGAAGGTCGAGTCACAGAGTACTGAGGTAGTGAAGGTCGAGTCACATAATACAGGGGTAGTGAAGGTCGAGTCACAGAGTACTGAGGTAGTGAAGGTCGAGTCACAGAGTACTGAGGTAGTGAAGGTCGAGTCACATAATACAGGGTAGTGAAGGTCGAGTCACAGAGTACAGGGGTAGTGAAGGTCGAGTCACAGAGTACTGAGGTAGTGAAGGTCGAGTCACATAATACAGGGGTAGTGAAGGTCGAGTCACAGAGTACAGGGAGAGTGAAGGTCGAGTCACAGAGTACAGAGGTAGTGAGGGTCGTGTCACAAAGTATAGAGGTAGTGAGGGTCGTGTCACAGAGTACAGAGGTAGTGAGGGTCGTGTCACAGAGTACAGGGGTAGTGAGGGTCGTGTCAAAGAGTACAGGGGTAGTGAGGGTCGTGTCACAGAGTACAGAGGTTGTGAGGGTCGTGTCACAGAGTACAGAGGTAGTGAGGGTCGTGTCACAGAGTACAGAGGTAGTGAGGGTCGTGTCACAGAGTACAGAGGTAGTGAGGGTCGTGTCACAGAGTACAGAGGTAGTGAGGGTCGTGTCACGAGTACAGAGATAGTGAGGTCGTGTCACAGAGTACAGAGGTAGTGAGGGTCGTGTCACAGAGTACAGAGGTAGTGAGGGTCGTGTCACAGAGTACAGAGGTGTGAGGGTCGTGTCACAGAGTACAGAGGTAGTGAGGTCGTGTCACAGAGTACAGGGTAGTGAGGGTCGTGTCAAGAGTACAGGGTAGTGAGGGTCTGTCACAGAGTACAGAGGTTGTGAGGGTCGTGTCACAGAGTACAGAGGTAGTGAGGGTCGTGTCACAGAGTACAGAGGTAGTGAGGGTCGTGTCACAGAGTACAGAGGTACTGAGGGTCGTGTCACAGAGTACAGAGGTAGTGAGGGTCGTGTCACAGAGTACAGAGGTTGTGAGGGTCGTGTCACAGAGTACAGAGGTAGTGAGGGTCGTGTCACAGAGTACAGAGTTAGTGAGGGGCGTGTCAGGGGCACCACCACAATCCCTGGAGGTAGGGGCAGGCGTGTATGATCAATATCCCCAACTCCTCCTCCTCCCACGCCACCTCCACCACCCACTCCTCCACATCTCCATCAACTCCCACACCCACAGCAATATGTGCTTGGCGTGGCAAGCACACTGGCAATGAAGGAGTCAGACTTTTGGAGTTCTGGAGCCTCAGTGACAGTTGGTTCAGCTGGTGCACACACCACACCACCAGCTGTTGTAGTGGAAGCAAGGTGGTGGTGGTCACCGTATCACTGTGGTATACAAATTAGAGGGAAACAAGGTGGTCACTGTGACATACACACTAGAAGCAGCAAGGTGGTCACTGTGACATACACACTAGAAGCAGCAAGGTGGTCACTGTGACATACACCTAGAAGCAGCAAGGTGGTCACTGTAACATACACACTAGAAGCAGCAAGGTGGTCACTGTAACATACTAGAGGCAGCAGGGTGGTCACTGTAACATACTAGAGGCAGCAGGGTGGTCACTGTAACATACACACTAGAGGCAACAAGGTGGTCACTGTAACATACTAGAGGCAACAAGGTGGTCACTGTAACATACTAGAGGCAGCAGGGTGGTCACTGTAACACACTAGAGGCAGCAGGGTGGTCACTGTAACACACTAGAGGCAGCAGGGTGGTCACTGTAACATACTAGAGGCAGCAAGGTGGTCACTGTAACATACACACTAGAGGCAGCAAGGTGGTCACTGTAACATACTAGAGGCAGCAAGGTGGTCACTGTAACATACACACTAGAGGCAGCAAGGTGGTCACTGTAACATTCTAGAGGCAGCAGGGTGGTCACTGTAACATACTAGAGGCAGCAGGGTGGTCACTGTAACATACTAGAGGCAGCAGGGTGGTCACTGTAACATACTAGAGGCAGCAGGGTGGTCACTGTAACATACTAGAGGCAACAAGGTGGTCACTGTAACATACTAGAGGCAGCAAGGTGATCACTGTAACATACTAGAGGCAGCAGGGTGGTCACTGTAACATACTAGAGGCAGCAAGGGTGGTCACTGTAACATACTAGAGGCAGCAGGTGGTCACTGTAACATACTAGAGGCAGCAGGTGGTCACTGTAACATACACAGAGGAGCAGTGGTCACTGTAACATCACTAGAGGCACAGGGTGGTCACTTACATACTAGAGGCAGCAGGGTGGTACTAACACACGGCAGCAGTGGTCACTAACATACAGAGCAGCATGGTCACGTAACTACTACACAGTGGTCACTGAACATACTAGAGAGCATGGTACTGTAACTCAGAGCAGCAGGGTGGTATACATACTAGAGGCAGCAGGGTGGTCACTGTAACATACTAGAGGCAGCAGGTGGTCACTGTAACATACTAGAGGCAGCAGGGTGGTCACTGTAACATACTAGAGGCAGCAGGTGGTCACTGTAACATAAATAGAGGCAGCAGGGTGGTCACTGTAACATACTAGAGGCAGCAGGTGGTCACTGTAACATACTGGGCACAGGGTGGTCACTGTTACTCTAGAGGCGCGTGGTCCTGTAACATACTAGAGTCTGTTCATGCAGAGTGGTCACTGTACTACTGGGCAGCAAGTGGTCACTTAACATACAACTAGAGGCACAGTGGTCACTGTAACATACTAGACACATGGTCCTGTAACATCAACTAGAGCAGCATGTCACTTACATACTAGAGCACAAGTCACTGTAACATACAAGGCAGAGGTGTCACTGTAACATACTAGAGGCACAGTGGTATGTACATACTAGGAGCAGGTGGTCATGTAACATCACTAGAGGCGCAGGGTGGTCATGTAATTGGGGCAGGGTGGTCATGTACACTAGAGGAGCAGGTGGTCAGTATGGGAGCAGGTTGGTCAGTCAACTGAGGAGCAGGGTGGTCATGTACATGAGGCAGCAGGGTGGCATGTCAATGAGGAGCAGGTGGTCAGTAAATGGGAGCAGGTGGTCAGAAAATGGGAGCAGGTGGTCAGTAAGTGAGGCAGGTGGTCAGTAAATGGGAGCAGGTGGTCAGGTAATGAGCAGTGTCAGTAGTGGGCAGGTTGGTCACTGTGGGCAGGTTGTCAGTAGTGAGCAGGTTGTCATATGGAGCAGGTGGTCAGTGTGACATTCAGTTGGGAGCAGGTTGTCATAGTGGAGCAGGTTGTCAGGTATGAGGCAGGTTGGTCAGTATGGGAGCAGGTTGGTCAGGTAGTGGGAGCAGGGTCACAATGGGAGCAGGTGGTCAGTAAATGGGACATGGTCAGTAGTGAGCAGGTTGGTCAGTATGAGGCAGGTTGGTCAGTAGGTGCGAGGCAGAGGGTGGTATGGGGCAGGTTGGTGTAGGTGGAGGTTGGTCAGGTAGTGAGGCAGGCAGGTTGGTCATGATAGGGCAGGGAGGTTGGTCAGGTACATCGTAGAGGCAGGCAGGTTTGGGCAGTAAGGTGGAGGCAGGTTGGTCACGTAGGTGATGAGGCAGGTTGGTCAGGTAGGTGGGAGGCAGGTTGGTCATGGTAGGTGGAGGCAGGTGGTCAGGTAGGTGGGAGGCAGGTTGGTCATGGTATGGGAGGCAGGTTGGTCAGGTCACGGTGGGCAGCAGGTTGGTCAGGTGTGGACTGAGGCAGTTGGTCAGGTAAGGTGGGAGCAGGTGTGGTCAGGTCAGTGAGGCAGGTTGGTCAGTGTCATAGTGGGCAGGCAGGTTGGTCAGTAACAGGTGAGGCAGCAGGTGGTCAGCGTACTACTGAGGCAGGTTGGTCATGTAGCAGGCAGGTGGTCAGTAGGTGAGTCAGTGTTGGCATACTAGAGGCAGGGTGGTATGGTCAGGTAGGTAGAGGCAGGTTGGTCAGGTAGTGGAACAGGTTGGTCAGGAGGTGGAGCAGGTTGGTCAGGTAGGTGGGAGGCAGGTTGGTCAGGTAGGTGGGAGGCAGGTTGGTCAGGTAGGTGGAGGCAGGTTGGTCAGGTAGGTGGGAGGCAGGTTGGTCAGGTAGGTGGGAGGCAGGTTGGTCAGGTAGGGTGGGAGGCAGGTTGGTCAGGTAGGTGGGAGGCAGGTTGGTCAGGTAGGTGGGAGGCAGGTTGGTCAGGTAGGTGGGAGGCAGGTTGGTCAGGTAGGTGGGAGGCAGGTTGGTCAGGTAGGTGGGAGGCAGGTTGGTCAGGTAGGTGGGAGGCAGGTTGGTCAGGTAGGTGGGAGGCAGGTTGGTCAGGTAGGTGGGAGGCAGGTTGGTCAGGTAGGTGGGAGGCAGGTTGGTCAGGTAGGTGGGAGGCAGGTTGGTCAGGTAGGTGGGAGGCAGGTTGGTCAGGTAGGTGGGAGGCAGGTTGGTCAGGTAGGTGGGAGGCAGGTTGGTCAGGTAGGTGGGAGGCAGGTTGGTCAGGTAGGTGGGAGGCAGGTTGGTCAGGTAGGTGGGAGGCAGGTTGGTCAGGTAGGTGGGAGGCAGGTTGGTCAGGTAGGTGGAGCCCACATGTCATGGATCATAGTGACAGGTAAGGTCAAGGGTCAAGAGGGCACATGGAAAGGTCACAGGTGAGGGGAACAGCCAGAGCTGTGAGTGCTAAGGTCTGAGGGGATGGGGAGAGTTGAGGTGGACTTGAGGGATGTACTGGAGTTGTGACTGGAAGGAGAGGTGTGTGGGGGTGCTGGAAGGAGAGGTGTGGGGGTGCTGAAGGAGAGGTGTGTGGGGGGTTGAAGGAGAGGTGGTGGGGGTGCTGGAAGGAGAGGTGTGTGGGTGCTGAAGGGAGAGGTGGTGGGGGTGCTGAAGGAGAGGTGGGGAGGTGCTAAAGGAGAGGTATGTAGGGGTGCTGAAGGAGAGGTACGTGGGGGTGCTGAAGGAGAGGTACGTGGGGTGCTGAAGGAGAGGTACGTGGGGGTGCTGAGGAGAGGTAGTGGGGTGCTGAAGGAGAGGTACGTGGGGTGCTGAAGGAGAGGTACGTGGGGGTGCTGAAGGAGAGGTACGTGGGGGTGCTAAGGAGAGGTACGTGGGGGTGCTGAAGGAGAGGTAGTGGGGGTGCTGAAGGAGAGGTGTGGGGGTGCTGAAGGAGAGGTGTGGGGGTGCTGAAGGAGAGGTACTGGGGGTGCTGAAGGAGAGGTACGTGGGGTGCTGAAGGAGAGGTACGTGGGGGTGCTGAAGGAGAGGTACGTGGGGGTGCTGAAGGAGAGGTACGTGGGGGGTGCTGAAGGAGAGGTACGTGGGGGGTGCTGAAGGAGAGGTACGTGGGGGTGCTGAAGGAGAGGTACGTGGGGGGGGTGCTAAAGGAGAGGTATGTGCGAGGTGCTTGAGGTCTACAGCCACTGGTGTACATATAGAATCATACATTCTCTACCTATTCCTCCTGGTCACCCAGACTGTTGTTGTTTGCAGCAGGCAGTCTGAAGTAGGACCTACAGCTTGTCAGATAAACAACACATCATCTCCAGGGTGAGGGACTGATTACCTCAAACACCTTTTCATCTCCCGCCGTTCTTCTCTATATTGGATTGAAGAAGCCACTGGCTGGACTGCAGCCCCTGGAGAAGGACCCTGAGCTGCAACACCATGTCTTAAGCCAGCCCTGCCTGTACTTAAATACACTTACAAGATTACCTAAACATTTAAGGAGTTACTTTTATTATAGCTGCTACACTGCCACTTTATGTACATAATTAGTGGGTCATTTGACCCCATTATGATGGTTCAGGGCGAAATGTGTTCTATATATTAGTGACTTATTACAAGTTACTGGTCCTGTTTACTCTTGGAATATTGTGTATTTATAAGGTGTGTCAAGACTTACTCTGATAGATGACAAGTGTCAAGACTTACTCTGATAGATGACAAGTGTCAAGACTTACTCTGATAGATGACAAGTGTCAAGCCTTACTCTGATAGATGACAAGTATCAAGACTTATTCTGATAGATGACAAGTGTCAAGACTTACTCTGATAGATGACAAGTGTCAAGACTTACTCTGATAGATGACAAGTGTCAAGACTTACTCTGATAGATGACAAGTGTCAAGACTTACTCTGATAGCTGACAAGTGTCAAGACTTACTCTGATAGATGACAAGTGTCAAGACTTACTCTGATAGATGACAAGTGTCAAGACTTACTCTGATAGATGACAAGTGTCAAGACTTACTCTGATAGATGATAAGTGTCAAGACTTACTCTGATAGCTGACAAGTGTCAAGACTTACTCTGATAGATGACAAGTGTCAAGACTTACTCTGATAGATGACAAGTGTCAAGACTT
Organism: Cherax destructor; assembly: GCA_009830355.1. Taxonomy (NCBI): domain Eukaryota; kingdom Metazoa; phylum Arthropoda; class Malacostraca; order Decapoda; family Parastacidae; genus Cherax; species Cherax destructor. The sequence continues at coordinate 985,739 of WNWK01000044.1, forward strand.
ACTCTGATAGCTGACAAGTGTCAAGACTTACTCTGATAGATGACAAGTGTCAAGACTTACTCTGATAGATGACAAGTGTCAAGACTTACTCTGATAGATGACAAGTGTCAAGACTTATTCTGATAGATGACAAGTGTCAAGACTTACTCTGATAGATGACAAGTGTCAAGACTTACTCTGATAGATGACAAGTGTCAAGACTTACTCTGATAGATGACAAGATTCAAGACTTACTCTGATAGATGACAAGTGTCAAGACTTCTACAGTCCCTCCACTATGGAGGCTACTACAGTCCCTCCACTATGGAGGCTACTACAGTCCCTCCACTATGGAGGCTACTACAGTCCCTCCACTATGGAGGCTACTACAGTCCCTCCACTATGGAGGCTACTACAGTCCCTCCACTATGGAAGCTACTACAGTCCCTCCACTATGGAGGCTACTACAGTTCCTCCACTGTGGAGGCTACTACAGTTCCTCCACTATGGAGGTTACTACAGTCCCTCCACTATGGAGGCTACTACAGTCCCTCCACTATGGAGGCTACTACAGTTCCTCCACTATGGAGGCTACTACAGTCCCTCCACCTGGAGGCTACTACAGTCCCTCCACTATGGAGGCTACTACAGTCCCTCCACTATGGAGGCTACTACAGTCCCTCCACTATGGAGGCTACTACAGTCCCTCCACTATGGAGGCTACTACAGTCCCTCCACTATGGAGGCTACTACAGTCCCTCCACTATGGAGGCTACTACAGTCCCTCCACTATGGAAGTTACTACAGTCCCTCCACTATGGAGGCTACTACAGTCCTCCACTATGGAGGCTACTACAGTCCTCCACTATGGAGGCTACTACAGTCCCTCCACTATGGAGGCTACTACAGTCCCTCCACTATGGAGGCTACTACAGTTCCTCCACTGTGGAGGCTACTACAGTTCCTCCACTATGGAGGCTACTACAGTCCCTCCACTAAGGAGGCTACTACAGTTCCTCCACTATGGAGGCTACTCAGTCCCTCCACATGGAGGCTACACAGTCCCTCCACTGAGGCTACACAGTCCCTCCACATAGAAGCTAGCACAGCAGGAGGCTGCAGTCCTCCAGGAGCACAGTCCCCACATGGAGGCTACTACAGTCCCCACTAAGGAGGCTGCTACAGTCCTCCACCTGGAGTTCTAGTCCTCCACAGCAGAACAGCAGGCTAGCATCAGCAGCACAACACAGTTGAACAGCAGACCCCCACAACAGCAGAACTAACAACAGCAGGAGCAGCAGACAAGAGACACAGCATGCAACACCATCATTCTGGTGCCTCAACAGCAGGAGCAGCAGACAAGAGACACAGCATGCAACACCATCATTCTGGTGCCTCAACAGCAGGAGCAGCAGACAAGAGACACAGCATGAACACCATCATTCTGGTGCCTCAACAGCAGGAGCAGCAGACAAGAGACACAGCATGTAACACCATCATTCTGGTGCCTCAACAGCAGGAGCAGCAGACAAGAGACACAGCATGTAACACCATCATTCTGGTGCCTCAACAGCAGGAGCAGCAGACAAGAGACACAGCATGTAACACCATCATTCTGGTGCCTCAACAGCAGGAGCAGCAGACAAGAGACACAGCATGCAACACCATCATTCTGGTGCCTCAACAGCAGGAGCAGCAGACAAGAGACACAGCATGTAACACCATCATTCTGGTGCCTCAACAGCAGGAGCAGCAGACAAGAGACACAGCATGTAACACCATCATTCTGGTGCCTCAACAGCAGGAGCAGCAGACAAGAGACACAGCATGTAACACCATCATTCTGGTGCCTCAACAGCAGGAGCAGCAGACAAGAGACACAGCATGTAACACCATCATTCTGGTGCCTCAACAGCAGGAGCAGCAGACAAGAGACACAGCATGTAACACCATCATTCTGGTGCCTCAACAGCAGGAGCAGCAGACAAGAGACACAGCATGTAACACCATCATTCTGGTGCCTCAACAGCAGGAGCAGCAGACAAGAGACACAGCATGTAACACCATCATTCTGGTGCCTCAACAGCAGGAGCAGCAGACAAGAGACACAGCATGTAACACCATCATTCTGGTGCCTCAACAGCAGGAGCAGCAGACAAGAGACACAGCATGTAACACCATCATTCTGGTGCCTCAACAGCAGGAGCAGCAGACAAGAGACACAGCATGTAACACCATCATTCTGGTGCCTCAACAGCAGGAGCAGCAGACAAGAGACACAGCATGCAACACCATCATTCTGGTGCCTCAACAGCAGGAGCAGCAGACAAGAGACACAGCATGCAACACCATCATTCTGGTGCCTCAACAGCAGGAGCAGCAGACAAGAGACACAGCATGCAACACCATCATTCTGGTGCCTCAACAGCAGGAGCAGCAGACAAGAGACACAGCATGCTTGTAACACCATCATTCTGGTGCCTCAACAGCAGGAGCAGCAGACAAGAGACACAGCATGCTTGTAACACCATCATTCTGGTGCCTCAACAGCAGGAGCAGCAGACAAGAGACACAGCATGTAACACCATCATTCTGGTGCCTCAACAGCAGGAGCAGCAGACAAGAGACACAGCATGTAACACCATCATTCTGGTGCCTCAACAGCAGGAGCAGCAGACAAGAGACACAGCATGCAACACCATCATTCTGGTGCCTCAACAGCAGGAGCAGCAGACAAGAGACACAGCATGTAACACCATCATTCTCGTGCCTCAACAGCAGGAGCAGCAGACAAGAGACACAGCATGCTTGTAACACCATCATTCTGGTGCCTCAACAGCAGGAGCAGCAGACAAGAGACACAGCATGCTTGTAACACCATCATTCTGGTGCCTCAACAGCAGGAGCAGCAGACAAGAGACACAGCATGCTTGTAACACCATCATTCTCGTGCCTCCATCAAGCAGTTAGTGTCGACCTTCACCACATCCACAACATTCACTAAAACTCACATCAGCCCACACACACAAGCCTGCCACAGTCATGTGTGTATTCATCTAATTATGGTTGCAGGGGTCGATTCATAGCTCCTGGCCCCGCCTCTTCACTGGTCGCTACTAGGTCCTCTCTCTCCCTGCTCCATGAGCTTAATCAAACCTCGTCTTAAAGCTGTGTATGATTCCTGCCTCCACTACATCACTTACCAGACTATTCTACTTCCTGACAACTCTAACATCCCTCTGACTCATCTGAGTCTTCAACTTCCAATGTATGTGTGTGTGTGTGTGTCTGTACATGTGTATTGTGTGTGTGTGTGTCTGTACATGTATGTGTGTGTGTGTGTGTACATGACCCTCATCACTCCACAGGTCACGCAACACCAGCCTGTCATATACATGTATGTACGTGCGTTTATACATGCGTGTGTGTGTGTGTGTGTAAATCTGGGATACTGGGTACCCCAGTACACTAACCTCGCGATCCTCAGGTAAGACAACGCAAAGTCTTGATCCATTACACAAGCCTGACAGGTAGGGCGCCCCTGGCAGGTCCAGGGGGTTAGGGTTCCCCCTAACCCCCTGGCAGGTTGAAGGAGGGAGGGGAAGGAGGGGAGAGGGGAGGGGGACAATGCCTCTACCGTACCTTACAAGGGTGGGACAGATTTTTTAATTTAGCATCTCCTACCCACATAGGACTGCTTGATGCCAGCACCAACAGCCTTGCTGATCGTGCCAAGTGCCAGATCAACCAGGTTGTGATATGTTGTCAGCTGGCCGCCAGGAGTAACAAGGCTAGTACCAGACAAGCCTGGTCCAGGACCACCAGCAGCAACAAGCTGGTTGACCAGTCAAGCACCAGACAAGCCTGGTCCAGGACCACCAGCAGCAACAAGCTGGTTGATCAGTCAAGCACCAAACAAGCCTGGTCCAGGACCACCAGCTGAGAGGTAGTCCTGCCACTCAGGACTACCACTCAGTAACAATCAGAGGAATACAAATACTGCTACAGCTGGGGCAACCTTGAGTCACACTGCCTCACTCACTCAAAAACACGTGTTCTTGTAAAGTGAACACAACAAGTGTTCTCACACAGAAGGATAAGTGAACACAACAAGTGTTCTCACACAGCAGGACAAGTGAACACAACAAGTGTTCTCACACAGCAGGACAAGTGAACACAAGTGTTCTCACAGCAGGACAAGTGAACACAACAAGTGTTCTCACAGCAGGACAAGTGAACACAAGTGTTCTCACAGCAGGACAAGTGAACACAACAAGTGTTCTCACAGCAGGACAAGTGAACACAAGTGTTCTCACAGCAGGACAAGTGAACACAACAAGTGTTCTCACACAGAAGGATAAGTGAACACAAGTGTTCTCACACAGCAGGACAAGTGAACACAACAAGTGTTCTCACAGCAGGACAAGTGAACACAACAAGTGTTCTCACACAGCAGGACAAGTGAACACAACAAGTGTTCTCACACAGCAGGACAAGTGAACACAACAAGTGTTCTCACACAGCAGGACAAGTGAACACAACAAGTGTTCTCACACAGCAGGACAAGTGAACACAACAAGTGTTCTCACACAGCAGGACAAGTGAACACAACAAGTGTTCTCACACAGCAGGACAAGTGAACACAACAAGTGTTCTCACACAGCAGGACAAGTGAACACAACAAGTGTTCTCACACAGCAGGACAAGTGAACACAACAAGTGTTCTCACACAGCAGGACAAGTGAACACAACAAGTGTTCTCACACAGCAGGACAAGTGACACAACAAGTGTTCTCACACAGCAGGACAAGTGAACACAACAAGTGTTCTACACAGCAGGACAAGTGAACACAACAAGTGTTCTCACACAGCAGGACAAGTGAACACAACAAGTGTTCTCACACAGCAGGACAAGTGAACACAAGTGCAACACTCTCAACCTGGTATAGAAACGTCACCACCATCAATCACTAATCTGTGTTCTTTCAACACATTATCAACACACCGACGAGTAAGTATTACACTCCCTAGAAACACCTACCTTGTGTTGCCCCAGTGTCACTATCATACACAACACTGCAATACAACACTCCTTTTAAACCAAAAATTTCCACTCCAGCTTATGCCATATATATATATATATATATATATATATATATATATATATATATATATATATATATGCTAGGAATTCGCAAGAGCAGGCGAAATATTCACAAACACTGATCTCTGGCCGACGGAGACTCGACCCTACGAACCTGTGACAGTACGCAGTGCTTACGACTACCACACTGGACCAAACCTTGGCATCCAGCTCACTAACGTTATTCCAAGCAGCCAGCTTTCAGGCAGGAAGGCTTACAGCTTTTCATCTCATCCCTGCATGCCTGAAGCTGGGTGCCTTGGATCAACGTCTAGCGTGAGCTGGATGCCAAGGTATTGGTCCAGTGTGTACGGTCGGTAAAGCACTGCGTTCCTGTCAAGGTTCGTAGGGTCGAGTCTCCGTCGGCCAGAGATCATGTGTATTTATATATATATATATATATATATATATATATATATATATATATATATTTTTTTTTTTTTTTTTTTTTTAGAAAATATATAGGATGGGGTCCACCTCTAGTGCAAATTGTGGGACCCATAGCCTCGAGAAGTGGATAAAAGGCTTCAAGGAAGAATATTTGGATTTCTTTCTGAAGCCATTTGAATATTCCACTTCTCCTACCACCCCATCCTATATACACACATACATGCATATAAATGCTTTATTAATAGACAGAATACATTTATAGAAAACACAAACATGAATATATATATATATATATATATATATATATATATATATATATATATATATATATATATCTTCCAAGGTCTGCTGCGTATCTTGCTCCAGTAATTCCTAATTCTTGTACGCATATCTGGGACAAATGTTCCTGGTACGCTATAATGATCCAGTGTGTATGAGTGCGTAGATGACGCCAGGTAGTGTGTATGAGTGCGTAGCAGACTCCAGGTAGTGTGTATGAGTGCATAGCAGACTCCAGGTAGTGTGTATGAGTGCGTAGCAGACTCCAGGTAGTGTGTATGAGTGCGTAGCAGACTCCAGGTAGTGTGTATGAGTGCAGGAACATGGCGAACCTTTTAAGGAGTGCGTATTCTTGAGTGTTTTTAATTCGAGTGACTCTGGCCAGAGTGAAGAGAGTATCTCTTGAGTTCATTGCGTACAATATATCTTAAAGCTAAATGAAGAGTGAAGAGGAGCAGAGCAAATTGACTTACTAAGGCAGGATATAACCTAACCAAACAAGTGAGAGTGTTTGTGTTTGGCTGAGGCAAACACCTACACTCATCAAGGTGAAGGTTGGTAGACACCAACCATCCAGGGAGGTACTACACTCCTGTCATGTGAGCTGGTAGACAGCAACCATCCAGGGAGGTACTACACTCCTGTCATGTTAGCTGGTAGACAGCAACCATCCAGGGAGGTACTACACTCCTGTCATGTGAGCTGGTAGACAGCAACCATCCAGGAGGTACTACACTCCTGTCATGTTAGCTGGTAGACAGCAACCATCCAGGGAGGTACTACACTCCTGTCATGTTAGCTGGTAGACAGCAACCATCCAGGGAGGTACTACACTCCTGTCCTGTTAGCTGGTAGACAGCAACCATCCAGGGAGGTACTACACTCCTGTCATGTTAGCTGGTAGACAGCAACCATCCAGGGAGGTACTACACTCCTGTCATGTGAGCTGGTAGACAGCAACCATCCAGGGAGGTACTACACTCCTGTCATGTGAGCTGGTAGACAGCAACCATCCAGGAGGTACTACACTCCTGTCATGTAGCTGGTAGACAGCAACCATCCAGGGAGGTACTACACTCCTGTCATGTTAGCTGGTAGACAGCAACCATCCAGGGAGGTACTACACTCCTGTCATGTTAGCTGGTAGACAGCAACCATCCAGGGAGGTACTACACTCCTGTCATGTTAGCTGGTAGACAGCAACCATCCAGGAGGTACTACACTCCTGTCATGTGAGCTGGTAGACAGCAACCATCCAGGGAGGTACTACACTCCTGTCATGTTAGCTGGTAGACAGCAACCATCCAGGGAGGTACTACACTCCTGTCATGTTAGCTGGTAGACACCAACCATCCAGGAGGTACTACACTCCTGTCATGTAGCTGGTAGACAGCAACCATCCAGGGAGTACTACACTCCTGTCATGTGAGCTGGTAGACACCAACCATCCAGGGAGGTACTACACTCCTGTCATGTTAGCTGGTAGACAGCAACCATCCAGGGAGGTACTACACTCCTGTCATGTGAGCTGGTAGACAGCAACCATCCAGGGAGGTACTACACTCCTGTCATGTTAGCTGGTAGACAGCAACCATCCAGGGAGGTACTACACTCCTGTCATGTGAGCTGGTAGACACCAACCATCCAGGGAGGTACTACACTCCTGTCATGTTAGCTGGTAGACACCAACCATCCAGGAGGTACTACACTCCTGTCATGTGAGCTGGTAGACAGCAACCATCCAGGGAGGTACTACACTCCTGTCATGTGAGCTGGTAGACACCAACCATCCAGGGAGGTACTACACTCCTGTCATGTGAGCTGGTAGACACAACCATCCAGGGAGGTACTACACTCCTGTCATGTGAGCTGGTAGACACAACCATCCAGGGAGGTACTACACTCCTGTCATGTGAGCTGGTAGACACCAACCATCCAGGGAGGTACTACACTCCTGTCATGTGAGCTGGTAGACAGCAACCATCCAGGGAGGTACTACACTCCTGTCATGTAGCTGGTAGACACCAACCATCCAGGGAGGTACTACACTCCTGTCATGTAGCTGGTAGACAGCAACCATCCAGGGAGGTACTACACTCCTGTCATGTGAGCTGGTAGACAGCAACCATCCAGGGAGGTACTACACTCCTGTCATGTTAGCTGGTAGACACCAACCATCCAGGGAGGTACTACACTCCTGTCATGTGAGCTGGTAGACAGCAACCATCCAGGGAGGTACTACACTCCTGTCATGTGAGCTGGTAGACACCAACCATCCAGGGAGGTACTACACTCCTGTCATGTGAGCTGGTAGACAGCAACCATCCAGGGAGGTACTACACTCCTATAATGTTAGCTGGTAGACAGCAACCATCCAGGAGGTACTACACTCCTGTCATGTAGCTGGTAGACAGCAACCATCCAGGGAGGTACTACACTCCTGTCATGTGAGCTGGTAGACAGCAACCATCCAGGGAGGTACTACACTCCTGTCATGTGAGCTGGTAGACAGCAACCATCCAGGGAGGTACTACACTCCTGTCATGTGAGCTGGTAGACAGCAACCATCCAGGAGGTACTACACTCCTATAATGTTAGCTGGTAGACAGCAACCATCCAGGGAGGTACTACACTCCTGTCATGTTAGCTGGTAGACAGCAACCATCCAGGGAGGTACTACACTCCTGTCATGTGAGCTGGTAGACAGCAACCATCCAGGGAGGTACTACACTCCTGTCATGTGAGCTGGTAGACAGCAACCATCCAGGGAGGTACTACACTCCTATAATGTTAGCTGGTAGACAGCAACCATCCAGGAGGTACTACACTCCTGTCATGTTAGCTGGTAGACAGCAACCATCCAGGGAGGTACTACACTCCTGTCATGTAGCTGGTAGACAGCAACCATCCAGGGAGGTACTACACTCCTGTCATGTGAGCTGGTAGACAGCAACCATCCAGGAGGTACTACACTCCTGTCATGAGCTGTGAGCACCTACAGGAGGTCATCTGTCTGTAGCTGGAGCACCATCCAGGGAGGTACTACACTCCTGTCATGATGTAAGGCTATGTATGGAGCAGCAACCATCCAGGGAGGTACTACACTCCTGTCATGTTACTGGTAGACAGCAACCATCCAGGGAGGTACTACACTCCTGTCATGTTACCTGGTAGACAGCAACCATCCAGGGAGGTACTACACTCCTGTCATGTGAGCTGGTAGACAGCAACCATCCAGGGAGGTACTACACTCCTGTCATGTGAGCTGGTAGACAGCAACCATCCAGGGAGGTACTACACTCCTGTCATGTGAGCTGGTAGACAGAAACCATCCAGGGAGGTACTACACTCCTGTCATGTGAGCTGGTAGACAGCAACCATCCAGGGAGGTACTACACTCCTGTCATGTTAGCTGGTAGACAGCAACCATCCAGGAGGTACTACACTCCTGTCATGTAGCTGGTAGACAGCAACCATCCAGGGAGGTACTACACTCCTGTCATGTGAGCTGGTAGACAGCAACCATCCAGGGAGGTACTACACTCCTGTCATGTGAGCTGGTAGACAGCAACCATCCAGGGAGGTACTACACTCCTGTCATGTGAGCTGGTAGACAGCAACCATCCAGGAGGTACTACACTCCTGTCATGTTAGCTGGTGGACAGCAACCATCCAGGAGGTACTACACTCCTGTCATGTGAGCTGGTAGACAGCAACCATCCAGGGAGGTACTACACTCCTGTCATGTGAGCTGGTAGACAGCAACCATCCAGGGAGGTACTACACTCCTGTCATGTGAGCTGGTAGACAGCAACCATCCAGGGAGGTACTACACTCCTGTCATGTGAGCTGGTAGACAGCAACCATCCAGGGAGGTACTACACTCCTGTCATGTGAGCTGGTAGACAGCAACCATCCAGGGAGGTACTACACTCCTGTCATGTGAGCTGGTAGACACCAACCATCCAGGGAGGTACTACACTCCTGTCATGTTAGCTGGTAGACACCAACCATCCAGGGAGGTACTACACTCCTGTCATGTTAGCTGGTAGACACCAACCATCCAGGGAGGTACTACACTCCTGTCATGTGAGCTGGTAGACAGCAACCATCCAGGGAGGTACTACACTCCTATCATGTGAGCTGGTAGACAGCAACCATCCAGGGAGGTACTACACTCCTGTCATGTTAGCTGGTAGACAGCAACCATCCAGGGAGGTACTACACTCCTATAATGTTAGCTGGTAGACAGCAACCATCCAGGGAGGTACTACACTCCTGTCATGTTAGCTGGTAGACAGCAACCATCCAGGGAGGTACTACACTCCTGTCATGTTAGCTGGTAGACAGCAACCATCCAGGGAGGTACTACACTCCTGTCATGTTAGCTGGTAGACAGCAACCATCCAGGGAGGTACTACACTCCTGTCATGTGAGTGGGAGACGTAGTTTTTATAGCTGTCGTTGCAGAGCACCCAGCAGTAAATACTGTCAGTACCTGGGTGTTAGATGAGTGTTGTGGCTGGCATAGTCAGGTGTTGTCAGTACCTGGGTGTTAGATGAGTGTTGTGGCTAGCATAGTCAGGTGTTGGCAGTACCTGGGTGTTAGATGAGTGTTGTAGCTGGCATAGTCAGGTGTTGATAGTATACCTTTCAGTCAGGCTTTGAAATAAGCTGAGATAGTCACAACTCACATGTCAGTATTAATTTCAAATAGTTATAATTATAACCATAATTTTTAAAGGTGTGGAGGGGTAAGCCAGTGGAAGGCCTCAGTCAGATGACCAAAAGCTCCAGCTGTGGGTCATCATATAACTAAAACCTCTTTCCTGACAAACCTTACCTAACCTAACAACTCATATCTCTGAAATTTAATTAATAAACACCAAATAAAGTCATTTGGGACTTGCTTGAAAAGTGACACTAAAGATTAATGTTTTTTAGTATAATACGATGTTTGTACAGAGATGGACGACACTTAAGTGTGCATGCAGAAAGCCCCTTAGTATGTACAGCATTTTGGGCAAACTTAAGCCTATCATAAGACTAATAAGGCAATACCTGATTGCTTATATATACGGTCTCTTATATATATCAGGTTTGTAAGAAGGTGTAAGAAGGAAGTAGCAGAGGCTTAAGAGAGAGGAAGCTGTGTGGGAGGACTAATACGAAGCAACAAGGAGACTATTGTCACTCACTAGTGTGTGATATACCTCACCAACTCTCACATCCTCACACCAACACTTCCACCTTCAACATTAATGATAAATACAACACACTTAATACCCTACTTCTGTCACCATCACTTAAAGACAAACACGAGAGATTATCACACATTTCTCTACCTGGACGCTCTCAATATACAACTAATACTACCATTACCTTCTAGGTTGGTAGACAGCAACCACCCAGGGTGGTACTACCGACCTGTGGTAGTAGGTTGGTAGACAGCAACCACCCAGGGTGGTACTACCGTCCTGTGGTAGTAGGTTGGTAGACAGCAACCACCCAGGGTGGTACTACCCTCCTGTGGTAGTAGGTTGGTAGACAGCAACCACCCAGGGTGGTACTACCGTCCTGTGGTAGTAGGTTGGTAGACAGCAACCACCCAGGGTGGTACTACCGTCCTGTGGTAGTAGGTTGGTAGACAACAACCACGTAGGGTGGTACTACCGTCCTGTGGTAGTAGGTTGGTGGACAACAACCACGTAGGGTGGTACTACCGTCCTGTGGTAGTAGGTTGGTAGACAGCAACCACCCAGGGAGGTACTACCGTCCTGTGGTAGTAGGTTGGTAGACAGCAACCACCCAGGGAGGTACTACCGTTTTGTGGTAGTAGGTTGGTAGACAGCAACCACCCAGGGAGGTACTACCATCCTGTGGTAGTAGGTTGGTAGACAGCAACCACCCAGGGAGGTACTACCGTCCTGTGGTAGTAGGTTGGTAGACAGCAACCACCCAGGGTGGTACTACCGTCCTGTGGTAGTAGGTTGGTAGACAGCAAACCCCCCAGGGTGGTACTACCGTCCTGTGGTAGTAGGTTGGTAGACAGCAACCACCCAGGGAGGTACTACCGTCCTGTGGTAGTAGGTTGGTAGACAGCAACCACCCAGGGTGGTACTACCGTCCTGTGGTAGTAGGTTGGTAGACAGCAACCACCCAGGGTGGTACTACCGTCCTGTGGTAGTAGGTTGGTAGACAGCAACCACCCAGGGTGGTACTACCGTCCTGTGGTAGTAGGTTGGTAGACAACAACCACGTAGGTGGTACTACCGTCCTGTGGTAGTAGGTTGGTGGACAACAACCACGTAGGGTGGTACTACCGTCCTGTGGTAGTAGGTTGGTGACAGCAACCACAGGGAGGTACTACCGTCCTGTGGTAGTAGGTTGGTAGACAGCAACCACCAGGGAGGTACTACCGTCCTGTGGTAGTAGGTTGGTAGACAGCAACCACCCAGGGAGGTACTACCATCCTGTGGTAGTAGGTTGGTAGACAGCAACCACCCAGGGAGGTACTACCGTCCTGTGGTAGTAGGTTGGTAGACAGCAACCACCCAGGGTGGTACTACCGTCCTGTGGTAGTAGGTTGGTAGACAGCAACCACCCAGGGTGGTACTACCGTCCTGTGGTAGTAGGTTGGTAGACAGCAACCACCCAGGGTGGTACTACCGTCCTGTGGTAGTAGGTTGGTAGACAGCAACCACCCAGGGTGGTACTACCGTCCTGTGGTAGTAGGTTGGTAGACAGCAACCACCCAGGGTGGTACTACCGTCCTGTGGTAGTAGGTTGGTAGACAGCAACCACCCAGGGTGGTACTACCGTCCTGTGGTAGTAGGTTGGTAGACAGCAACCACCAGGGTGGTACTACCGTCCTGTGGTAGTAGGTTGGTAGACAACAACCACGTAGGGTGGTACTACCGTCCTGTGGTAGTAGGTTGGTGGACAACAACCACGTAGGGTGGTACTACCGTCCTGTGGTAGTAGGTTGGTAGACAGCAACCCCAGGAGGTACTACCGTCCTGTGGTAGTAGGTTGGTAGACAGCAACCACCCAGGGAGGTACTACCGTCCTGTGGTAGTAGGTTGGTAGACAGCAACCACCCAGGGAGGTACTACCATCCTGTGGTAGTAGGTTGGTAGACAGCAACCACCCAGGGAGTACTACCGTCCTGTGGTAGTAGGTTGGTAGACAGCAACCACCCAGGGTGTACTACCGTCCTGTGGTAGTAGGTTGGTAGACCTCAACCACCCAGGGTGGTACTACCGTCCTGTGGTAGTAGGTTGGTAGACAGCAACCACCCAGGGTGGTACTACCGTCCTGTGGTAGTAGGTTGGTAGACAGCAACCACCCAGGGTGGTACTACCGTCCTGTGGTAGTAGGTTGAGTGAAGCAACCACCCAGGGTGGTACTACCGTCCTGTGGTAGTAGGTTGGTAGACAGCAACCACCCAGGGTGGTACTACCGTCCTGTGGTAGTAGGTTGTGGCAGCAACCACCCAGGGTGGTACTACCGTCCTGTGGTAGTAGGTTGGTAGACAGCAACCACCCAGGGTGGTACTACCGTCCTGTGGTAGTAGGTTGGTAGGCAACCACCAGGGGTGGTACTACCGTCCTGTGGTAGTAGGTTGGTGACAGCAACCACCCAGGGTGTACTACCGTCCTGTGGTAGTAGGTTGGTAGACAGCAACCACCCAGGGTGGTACTACCGTCCTGTGGTAGTAGGTTGGTAGACAGCAACCACCCAGGGTGGTACTACCGTCCTGTGGTAGTAGGTTGGTAGACAGCAACCACCCAGGGTGGTACTACCGTCCTGTGGTAGTAGGTTGGTAGACAGCAACCACCCAGGGTGGTACTACCGTCCTGTGGTAGTAGGTTGGTAGACAGCAACCACCCAGGGTGGTACTACCGTCCTGTGGTAGTAGGTTGGTAGACAGCAACCACCCAGGGTGGTACTACCGTCCTGCCAAGTGAGTGTTAAATGAGAGTCTGTAATTGTTTTACATGATGGTAGGATTGCTGGTGTGTTTTACATGATGGTAGGATTGCTGGTGTGTTTTACATGTTGTGTTTCATTGTGATGTGTTGTGTTTCATTGTGTTGTGTTTCACTGTGATGTGTTGTGTTTCATTGTGTTGTGTTTCACTGTGATGTGTTGTGTTTCATTGTGATGTGTTGTGTTTCATTGTGCTGTGTTTCACTGTGATGTGTTGTGTTTCATTGTGTTGTGTTTCACTGTGATGTGTTGTGTTTCATTGTGATGTGTTGTGTTTCATTGTGTTGTGTTTCACTGTGATGAGTTGTGTTTCATTGTGATGTGTTGTGTTTCATTGTGATGTGTTGTGTTTCAACACTTGAATATCTCACTGGCGGCCTCGTTTACTGTCTCTCTCTTCACACACCCTACTTCCCTCCCTCCCTCCTTCACACACCCTACTTCCTCCCTCCCTCCTTCACACCACTTCCTTCCTCCTTCCACCCTCCTTCCCTTCCTCTCTCCCTCCTTCACACACCTTCCTTCCCTTCCTCCTTCACACACCCTCCTTCCCTTCCTCTCTCCCTCCTTCACACACCTTCCCTACCTTCCCTCCCTTCCTCCTTCACACACCTTCCCTTCCTCCCTCCTTCACACACCTTCCCTCCCTCCCTCCTTCACGCACCCTCCCTCCTTCACAACTAGCTTTTGTTCCCACTTTTTAACTTGCATAAAATAGGATATCAGCTCCCCATCAAAATAAATAAAAACAACGACTATTATTGCTACTACCCTCCCTCCTCCTTCCTCCTGCTCCTCCTCTCCTTCCTTCACAGTACACATCCTCCTTCCTTCCTTCCTGCTACCCATCCTCCTTCCTATCTTCCCTGCTACCCATCCTCCTTCCTTCCCTGCTACCCATCCTCCTTCCTACCTTCCCTGCTACCCATCCTCCTTCCTTCCCTGCTACCCATCCTCCCTCCCTCCTTCCCTGCTGCTTATCCTCCTTCCTTCCTTCCCTGCTACCCATCCTCCTTCCTACCTTCCCTGCTACCTATCCTCCTTCCTTCCCTGCTACCCATCCTCCCCTCCTTCCCTGCTGCCCATCCTCCTTCCCCTGACTACTCCTTTGGGTAACCAGCCTGCTCTTTATCTTACCATTGTTTCTGATACTCTTGGTGCAGACCTCTCCTCTGCCTTGCATTTCTGTTCCTTCCCTGCTACCCATCCTCCTTCCTTCCTTCCCTGCTACCCATCCTCCCTCCTTCCTTCCCTGCTACCCATCCTCCTTCCTTCCCTGCTACCCATCCTCCTTCCTTCCTACCTTCCCTGCTACTCATCCTCCTTCCTTCCTCTCCTGCTACCCATCCTCCTTCCTACCTTCCCTGGTACCCATCCTCCTTCCTACCTTCCCTGCTACCCACCCCAGCTATCTCCCTGCCAAGCTGGCAAGGTCAAGACCTCCTGGTGTTACCCAGTAAGAGGGTCTTTGAGGGTCTTTCTCACCTCTTCACCGCTACCCACACTCCTACCTTCCTTGCTACCCACCCTCCTTCCTCCCCTGCTACCCACCCTCCTTCCTCCCCTGCTACCCACCCTCCTACCTTCCGTGCAACCCACCTTCCCTGCTACTCACACCAGTTATCTCCCTGCCAAGGTGGCAAGGTCAAGACCTGGTGTTACCCAGTAAGAGGGTCTCTAAGGGTGTTTCTCACCTCTTCACTGTGGTTGTTTACCTTCCACCGGGCTCACCGCTGGCTATTAAATGTTGATCCAAGGATCTCCCTCAGGGAGCCTGCCGCCCTACCTACTCCCTCCCTCCCTCAACCATCACTACCAGGGTGGTGTACTCCCTCAACCATCACTACCAGGGTGATGTACTCCCTCATCCATCACTACCAGGGTGATGTACTCCCTCAACCATCACTACCAGGGTGATGTACTCCTCAACCATCACTACCAGGGTGATGTACTCCCTCAACCATCACTACCAGGGTGATGTACTCCTCAACCATCACTACCAGGGTGATGTACTCCTCAACCATCACTACCAGGGTGATGTACTCCTCAACCATCACTACCAGGGTGATGTACTCCCTCAACCATCACTACCAGGGTGATGTACTCCCTCAACCATCACTACCAGGGTGATGTACTCCCTCAACCATCACTACCAGGGTGATGTACTCCCTCAACCATCACTACCAGGGTGATGTACTCCCTCAACCATCACTACCAGGGTGATGTACTCCCTCAACCATCACTACCAGGGTGATGTACTCCCTCAACCATCACTACCAGGGTGATGTACTCCCTCAACCATCACTACCAGGGTGATGTACTCCCTCAACCATCACTACCAGGGTGATGTACTCCTCAACCATCACTACCAGGGTGATGTACTCCTCAACCATCACTACCAGGGTGATGTACTCCCCCAACCATCACTACCAGGGTGATGTACTCCTCAACCATCACTACCAGGGTGATGTACTCCTCAACCATCACTACCAGGGTGGTGTACTCCTCAACCATCACTACCAGGGTGATGTACTCCCTCAACCATCACTACCAGGGTGGTGTACTCCCTCAACCATCACTACCAGGGTGATGTACTCCCTCAACCATCACTACCAGGGTGATGTACTCCCTCAACCATCACTACCAGTGTGGTGTACTCCCTCAACCATCACTACCAGGGTGATGTACTCCTCAACCATCACTACCAGGGTGATGTACTCCTCAACCATCACTACCAGGGTGATGTACTCCTCAACCATCACTACCAGGGTGATGTACTCCCTCAACCATCACTACCAGGGTGATGTACTCCTCAACCATCACTACCAGGGTGATGTACTCCTCAACCATCATTACCAGGGTGATGTACTCCTCAACCATCACTACCAAGGTGATGTACTCCCTCAACCATCACTACCAGGGTGGTGTACTCCCTCACCCATCACTACCAGGGTGATGTACTCCCTCAACCATCACTACCAGGGTGATGTACTCCCTCAACCATCACTACCAGCTTGATGTACTCCCTCAACCATCATTACCAGGGTAATGTACTCCCTCAACCATCACTACCAGGGTGGTGTACTCCCTCAACCATCACTACCAGGGTGATGTACTCCCTCAACCATCACTACCAGTGTGGTGTACTCCCTCAACCATCACTACCAGGGTGGTGTACTCCCTCAACCATCACTACCAGGGTGATGTACTCCCTCAACCATCACTACCAGGGTGATGTACTCCCTCAACCATCACTACCAGGGTGATGTACTACCTCAACCATCACTACCAGGATGGTACAACTCCCTTAACAATCCCTCCCTGGGTGTACTACCTCAAACATTATATTCAGGAAGAGGCGCTAAACACATAGGGGTTACACAGCGCCTGGAAGGATTTAACATGAGTACGCTAAGAGACAATACAATAAGTGTCAGGGGCCCAAGACTGTTCAACTGCCTCTCACTATACATGTGTGAGGATCTCACCTTCAAGGACCACAACAATGCCACTATCACATCTGCGAGGAAACTGATGGGATGGATAATGAGAACATTCAAGACAAGAGATGCCAAGCCAATGATGATCCATTTTAAATCACTTGTTCTCTCTAGGCTAGAATACTGCTGTATATTAACATCCCCATTCAAGGCAGGTGAAATTGTAGAGCTAGAGAATGTACAGAGAACCTTTACTGCACGTATAAGTTCCATCAAACACCTTAACTACTGGGAACGCCTGGAAGCCCTTGTCTTGTACTCACTGGAGCGCAGGCGAGAGAGATATATCATAATCTACACCTGGAAAATCCTGGAGGGACTGGTCCCTAATCTGCACACAGAAATCACTCCCTACGAAAGCAGAAGACTTGGCAGGCGATGCAACATACCCCCAGTGAAAAGTAGGGGCGCCATTAGTACACTAAGAGAAAACACAGTAAGTGTCCGGGGCCCAAGACTGTTCAACAGCCTCCCACCAGCCATAAGAGGCATTACCAGTAGACCCCTGGTTGTCTTCAAGAGGGAGCTGGACAGATACTTAAAGTCGTTGTCGGATTAGCCGGGCTGTGGTTCGTATGTTAGACTACGTGAGGCCAGCAGTAACAGCCTGGTTGATCAGGAACTGATTCACCACGTTGATGTTGCTGGGAATCATCGTGCCTACCATCCGGTCTCAGACCACGCCTGGTGGTTGACGGTCTGATCACTCAGACTATTAGCTGCCGGAAGTCAGACATAGTATCCACAGTTGAGATGATCACCAAGAGGGATCCATAAGTCTCCTCTTAAGAAGATAATACAGAGGTTTGCATCAGACCTACTGGCCCATACTAGGCAGGTCCAAGTCACACCCACTCAGGATAATCCCTCTTATATAAGAAATAAAGTGATAAGTCTGGTCCCTTTACACTTACACACTCTTAAATTGTTTCACCTTAGCTTAACACGAGCACCACTTTGCACATGTCGGGATAACTCGGTAAGTGTAAAGGGACCACGACTCGTCAACACGCTCACTTTATAGAAAAGAGGAATTAAAAGCGCACTCCTGGCTGTCTTCAAGAGGGAACTGGTTAAGTTCCTCAAGTCAGCTCCTCATCTGCTGGGCTGTGGTGTTTATATTTGACTGCGTGTGACCTGCATGAACAGGCTGGTTGATCAGGCCGTCAACCACAAGGCCTGATCTGCAACGGAACCATAGGGGCAGTGACTCCCGGGTTTTGTCTAAATGTAAGCAAATCATGTGGTAGTAGGTTGGTTGACAGCAACCATACAGGGAGGTACTGCCCTCCTGTGGTAGTAGGTTGGTTGACAGCAACCATACAGGGAGGTGCTACCCTCCTGTGGTAGTAGGTTGGTAGACAGCAACCATACAGGGAGGTACTGCCCTCCTGTGGTAGTAGGTTGGTTGACAGCAACCATACAGGGAGGTACTGCCCTCCTGTGGTAGTAGGTTGGTAGACAGCAGCCATACAGGAGGTACTGCCCTCCTGTGGTAGTAGGTTGGTAGACAGCAGCCATACAGGGAGGTGCTGCCCTCCTGTGGTATGGTTGGTAGACAGCAGCCATACAGGAGGTACTGCCCTCCTGTGGTAGTAGGTTGGTAGCAGCAGCCTACAGGGGGTGACTGCCCTCCTGTGAGTAGGTTGTAGACAGCAGCCATGCAGGAGGTACTGCCCTCCTGTGGTAGTAGGTTGGTTGACAGCAACCATACAGGGAGGTGCTCCCTCCTGTGGTAGTAGGTTGGTAGACAGCAACCATACAGGGAGGTACTGCCCTCCTGTGGTAGTAGGTTGGTGACAGCACCATACAGGGAGGTGCTGCCCTCCTGTGGTAGTAGGTTGGTAGACAGCAGCCATACAGGGAGGTACTGCCCTCCTGTGGTAGTAGGTTGGTAGACAGCAGCCATACAGGGAGGTACTGCCCTCCTGTGGTAGTAGGTTGGTAGACAGCAGCCATACAGGGAGGTGCTGCCCTCCTGTGGTAGTAGGTTGGTTGACAGCAACCATACAGGGAGGTACTGCCCTCCTGTGGTAGTAGGTTGGTAGACAGCAGCCATACAGGGAGGTGCTGCCCTCCTGTGGTAGTAGGTTGGTAGACAGCAGCCATGCAGGGAGGTGCTGCCCTCCTGTGGTAGTAGGTTGGTAGACAGCAGCCATACAGGGAGGTGCTGCCCTCCTGTGGTAGTAGGATACACAAATAACCCGCACATAGAAGAGAAGAGCTTACGACGACGTTTCGGTCCCACTTTGACCATTCACAAAGTCACACTAATAGAACGGAGAGGAGCCAGAATATCGGGCAGCTGACAAGGACGGGACATCAAACTTACTTTTCGCCAGACTAACATTCTTCGTATCAATCTAGTTCGTACCTCTCCTCCCTCTATAGATGCTGCTGGTGTCTACTCTATTTCTTGTTCCTCCTGTCCTCTTCAGTACTTTGGAGAAACTGGCTGCTCTCTTTCTGACAGACTCAGAGAGCACAAAAGTAGTGTTAGATTTGCGACACTAATAATGCTCTTTTCTATCATGTCAGAGATCACAGTCATCCTATTGACTGGTCCTCTGCTAAAACTGTCTACCCTACTTCTAACTTTCACAGTCGTCGTCTGGTTGAATCCTCCCTCATACACAACTTTCCTTGTATGAATCTTAGTCGTGGCTTTGTCTCTGTAGATGCCTTCCTCTCCCATTACTTTGTTAAATGCTTCAAACTTCACAACACCCGTGACTTAACCTGATTCTCCTCTCCTCTTCTTTCTTTCCCATTTTTCCTTTTTCTTGTTTTTGGGTTTCCTTTCTGCTGCCTTGGGTGTTTTGTTCTTCTCTCCCCCCCTTCCCCTGTGTTTTAGGTCCTACCCCTTGTGGCCCCTTAGCTCTCCTACAGTGCTCCCCTTTCTTGGTCTTTGATTGACTCCACTACTACTACTTCCGATATCTGCCTTACATCTACCACTACCACTCCTCCCACCTCTCTTGTCCCGTCCCTGTCAGCTGGCCTATACTATATACTTCCCCTTCTCTCCTTTCTGTCAGTGTGACTTTGTAAATGGTTCAAGTCGGTATTGTGCCTTTTGTTCTTCATCGTAAGATGACAGGCAAATCTTTGTCGCATCAACACGTAAGATGACAGGTCAATCTTACAAACTTCTCCTTATATTCACTATACACATACCTTTACCTTCCTAGTTCTTAACCGCGTAATATTTCCTCTACAACGTAGGAGGCCTGGACCCAGGCCGAGTCCTGCAGGAAACTAATACACAGAAGAACTAACATATAACCTCCCTTGAGAGTCAATATCACAGCAGTGAACGTGTTCACAACACGAACATAGACAGAGATGTAAACCACAGCACAGTATCAACCTTTGCAGACGATACTAGGATCTGCATGAGAGTGTCATCCATTGAGGACACGGCAAATCTCCAAGAAGATATAAACCAAGTTTTCCAATGGGCAACAACAGAGAACAATATGATGTTCAATGAAGACAAATTCCAACTGCTCCGTTATGGAAAACTGGAGGAAATAATAACTATGACTGAGTACACTATAAACGCTAATCACACAATAGAGCGGAAAAGTAATGTGAAGGACCTGGGAGTGGTAATGTCCGAGGATCTCACCTTCAAGGACCACAACAATGCCACTATCACATCTGCGAGGAAACTGATGGGATGGATAATGAGAACATTCAAGACAAGAGATGCCAAGCCAATGATGATCCTTTTTAAATCAATTGTTCTCTCTAGGCTGGAATACTGCTGTACATTAACATCCCCATTCAAGGCAAGTGTTGTGAACGTGTTCACAACACAGGAAACATTAGTCAATACCACAGCAGTGAACGTGTTCACAACACAGGAAGCATTAGTCAATACCCCAGCAGTGAACGTGTTCACAACACGGTGCACGTGAGTCAGGAGGCAGGTCAGACGCGGCTACGCCCACCACACATAAACATTTGTGCCAGACTTACATTAAGTCTGGGAATCATTTGCTCTGCTGCCCTTCAACACAACACGCCTTCCTCATGACTTCCTGATCAATGGAACTGTTAGTTGTGACTACTGGCAGTTAGACATATGACCCACTGGCTGATAACTGTCTCGGGAAGCTAAAGCTTTCAAGTGATGACAGGTGATTACTGGATATAATGTAGTATTCGTTTTCGATTTATTTAGGAATGGTACCTCTTACCTGACAACAACACTACCTCGCCCCCTCTTTCTTGACAACACCTCCCCCCCTTGACAACAACACCACCCCCGTCTTGACAACACCTCCCCCCTCTTTCTTGACAACAACAACACCATCCCCGTCTTGACAACACCTCCCCCCTCTTTCTTGACAACAACAACACCATCCCCGTCTTGACAACACCTCCCCCCTCTTTCTTGACAACACAGCCAACACCGTACCCTCAGCAGCACTTCCCCTCGCTACACCTGCTATTATTACCTCGTGAGAAGGGTTCCTCTGAAATAGCCCACTTGTCAAAAATCTCTGGTAAAGAGTGTAATAAGTTGGGAGAGGGTGGAGCAAGGTAGTGAGCCTCACTCCACGGTGTGTATGTGGCAGTAAACACCAGAAGCTGGCCCAGGTACGCTGGCACCACCCACTGTAAACACTAACCTTCCACGCTGCCTTACCTTCCTTCTTGATGTCTGCCCTACCTTCCCTCCTGATGCCTGCCTTACCTTCCTTCTTGATGTCTGCCCTACCTTCCCTCCTGATGCCTGCCTTATCTTCCCTCCTGATACCCGCCTTACCTTCCCTCGTGATGCCCGCCCTACCTTCCCTCCTGATGCCTGAATAACTCAGGCATCAGTTCAGCTCCATGGAGCTGAACTCATCTCCAGGCTCAGGGACTGATTACATCATTTTATTTCATTACTCCACCTGCTGCCTGTGTATTTGACTGAAGACGCCTACAGTGTAGGTGAAACGTTTCAACACTAAAGATACCCAACTATAAATAACAAAAAAGGCACAATACAGTGACTGGAACAATACACAATAACCCCCACATAGAAGAGAGGAACTTATCACGACGTTTCGGTCCCATTTTGACCATTTACAAAGTTTTTGTGATACCCAGCTGTTGTATATGTGTCTTAATCAACGTGTCAGCATTTTACACCATTTTTAACACACTCTGATGTCAGTGAGCAAGTTGATAAATGGCTTAGAAACCCCACAAGTTGATAAATGGCTTAGAAACCCCACAAGTTGATAAATGGCTTAGAAACCCGACAAGTTGATAAATGGCTTAGAAACCCCACAAGTTGATAAATGGCTTAGAAACCCCACAAGTTGATAAATGGCTTAGAAACCCCACAAGTTGATAAATGGCTTAGAAACCCCACAAGTTGATAAATGGCTTAGAAACCCGACAAGTTGATAAATGGCTTAGAAACCCCACAAGTTGATAAATGGTTTAGAAACCCAACAAGTTGATAAATGGCTTAGAAACCCCACAAGTTGATAAATGGCTTAGAAACCCGACAAGTTGATAAATGGCTTAGAAACCCGACAAGTTGATAAATGGCTTAGAAACCCGACAAGTTGATGAGACACTTGTGCTGACATTTAAGTATCTTTATCGTGGGAACTTTTCAGCAAGTGTCAGTAACTTCTTCAGTGCAGTGCAGAGTACGGTGACAGGAGAGGAGGAGTCTGAGTAATCAGTCCCTCAGCCTGGAGTTGATGTCTTCAGTCCATCAATAATGATAAAAATGCACTTTTATCAAGATTAATAAAACTGTTGGTGGTAAAATAAAGCAGTCCAAGGTATGAACCACAGCCGGGATATCTTTGATGAGTTTCAAGAGTCTTACTACTCTCGGAGCCCGGCCATGGGCCAGGCTCGTCTGGTGCTAGCCTGGTCAACCAGGCCGCTGCTGTTGGAGTCCCACTGACCCGGGACTTCGAGAGTTCCCAATAATTCAGACGTCTGACTGAATTTATAAACGTAGTGACGCTTTTTGTACGTTTTCTAGCTCATCAATCTCGCCTTACGTGAGGAAGCTGCTAGCGTACACTAGTATTCCAACCTGGAGACAAGAATTGTCGTGAGGAAGCTGCTAGCGTACACTAGTATTCCAACCTGGAGACAAGAATTGTCGTGAGGAAGCTGCTAGCGTACACTAGTATTCCAACCTGGAGACAAGAATTGTCGTGAGGAAGCTGCTAGCGTACACTAGTATTCCAACCTGGAGACAAGAATTGTCGTGAGGAAGCTGCTAGCGTACACTAGTATTCCAACCTGGAGACAAGAATTGTCGTGAGGAAGCTGCTAGCGTACACTAGTATTCCAACCTGGAGACAAGAATTCACGCTAAGAGGATCATCACTGGCTCAGGAGCTCTATCTTTGAGGGATCTACTTACCCAGCATATAACTTTTGTCCTTGCGGTAACAACATTGTTGTCATCTCTAAACATGAGATTCCCTGACATCGTTACTCTTAAGGGGCACGTCACTTCCCCTGTAAACATGAGATTCCCTGACATCGTCACTCTTAAGGGGCACGTCACTTCCCCTGTAAACATGAGATTCTCTGACATCGCCACTCTTAAGGGGCACGTCACTTCCCCTGTAAACATGAGATTCCCTAACATCGCCACTCTTAAGGGGCACGTCACTTCCGTAAACATGAGATTCCCTAACATTCGTTACTTAAGGGCACGTCACTTCCCCTGTAAACATGAGATTCCCTAACATCGTCACTCTTAAGGGGACGTCACTTCCCCTGTAAACATGAGATTCCCTGACACGCCATCTAAGGGCACGTCACTTCCCCTGTAAACATGAGATTCATGACATCGTCACTCTTAAGGGGCACGTCACTTCCCCTGTAAACATGAGATTCCCTAACATCGTACCTGAAGGCACGTCACTTCCCCTGTAAACATGAGATTCCTGACATCGCCACTTTAAGGGCACGTCACTTCCTGTAAACATGAGATTCCCTGACATCGTCACTCTTAAGGGCACGTCATTCCCCTGAAACATGAGATTCCTGACATCGTCACTCTTAAGGGCAGTCACTTCCCCTGTAAACATGAGATTCACTGACATCGTCACTCTTAAGGGGCACGTCACTTCCGTAAACATGAGATTCACTGACATCGTCACTCTTAAGGGCACGTCACTTCCCTGTAAACAGATTCTGACATCGTCCCTTTAAGGGACGTCAATTCCCCTGTAAACATGAGATTCCCTGACATCGCCACTCTTAAGGGGCACGTCACTTCCCCTGTAAACATGAGATTCACTGACATCGTCACTCTTAAGGGGCACGTCACTTCCCCTGTAAACATGAGATTCACTGACATCGTCACTCTTAAGGGGCACGTCACTTCCCCTGTAAACATGAGATTCCCTAACATCGCCACTCTTAAGGGGCACGTCACTTCCCCTGTAAACATGAGATTCCCTAACATCGCCACTCTTAAGGGGCACGTCACTTCCCCTGTAAACATGAGATTCCCTAACATCGTCACTCTTAAGGGGCACGTCACTTCCCCTGTAAACATGAGATTCCCTACATCGTCACTCTTAAGGGCACGTCACTTCCCCTGTAAACATGAGATTCCCTGACATCGTCACTCTTAAGGGGCACGTCACTTCCCCTGTAAACATGAGATTCCCTGACATCGTCACTCTTAAGGGGCACGTCACTTCCCCTGTAAACATGAGATTCCCTGACATCGTCACTCTTAAGGGGCACGTCGTCATGTGAGCAAAACCCCGGTCAAATTAATTTCCCCGACAAAGAGACCAACAAAACCTGGCAAGCAAAGGGTCACCAAAGTGACCCCACATGACCAAACAAAAGAGCAGCGTCACAGCTACAGCAGTCCTTATGATAAAACAACATAATATACCAAGTGTCCTAACACACACTGTATATACAGCGAGTGGTGTGTATGTGTGTGTATCAATGTACACAAAGTCTGAACAGGCAACATGCCTGTATGGGCCAACAGGCCTGCTGCAGTGTTCCTCCTTTCTTATGTTCTTATGCAGCCTTAATGACCCTCATTTAGTAGATAATCTTGAAACCGTAGCTCGGTTACTAGCTCACTTAGCTCACACACTGAGGTCCGTGGTTCGATCCCCGGTACAGGTGGAAACATTAGGACGTATTTCCTTAAGACACCTGCTGTCCATTTTCACCTAACACTAAAATAGGTACCTGGGTGTTAGTGGACTGGTGTGGGTGGCATCCTGGGGACAAAATTAACCTAAGTTGCGGGAAATGCTCAGCATAACCAGGGAGTTTCTATATACTACGTCACTGGTGTGAGCTATGGTCTGTATAAGTTGTATCGTGTACTTGTAGAAATAAAGATTATTGTTATTATAACTAGTTCAGTGGTACAGTAGCTGCTGCAGGTAGCTGAGAGGAAGCCTGGAAGGGTTGTTTTGTGTGCACGTCAGCGTGCACTCCGGCCAGTGCATGTGAACCTCACAACACATACACTGACTCACACTTCCACAATGTTTATTCTGACCTTACGAGGCGGTGGGCGGTTATGACTGCCTCACCCCGCCCACCCGCCTTCACTAATAACGTTAACCAAGCCGGTGTCACAACCACCTTAACAACTCACTCACACACACCGTGTCTCTCTCTCTCTCTCTCTCTCTCTCTCTCTCTCTCTCTCTCTCTCTCTCTCTTACACGGGGTTTTACAAGGTTAGGTTAAGGTTCCTAACTTCATTTAAAAGCTAAGAGCTATTACCTACATTAGCTCAGGTAAGGACCTGCCTTGTATGGGCCAGTAGGCCCATACACGGACACATTTTATTGTGGCAACGTTTCGCTCTCCAGGAGCTTAGTCAAGCGAAACGTTGCCACAATAAAATGTCACATTAATTGCATTTGTGTCTAAGATAGAAACTGTCGATATATATTAACATGTAGTTCTGCTGACTTTTCGAGAGCCTAGTTTCTAGGCCTTTTGTGTGTCCATATGCCCTCGCGCTATCCTTAGCGCGCAGTGGGCACAATAAGGGAACACTGTATCAACATCCGTGGCCCCAGGTTATTCATCTTACCAGAAGATATCAGAAACACAGCTGGAACAAGTGTAGAAGTCTTCAAGAGGAAGCTGGACAAGTATCTTCACTAGGTGCCAGATCAACCAGGCTGTGATGGAGTTGTGGGGCTGCGGGCCACCAGCAGTAACAGCCTGGTTGACCAGGCAAGCATCAGACGAGCCTGGCTCATGGCCGGGCTCCGGGAGTAGAAAGAATCTCGGAATTCATCATCCACAGGACGGATATGGGATGACTGGTTTGTCTGCAATCGTGTCATTACCATTTCGTGAGTCATGTTGACGGCTTTGAGGGGGACTTGAGCTAGAGTTCGTCACGGCCATGCTAGCGGGAGATTCGTCTGTAAAAACTTGCATTTGTGGACACAGTGGTGCCTATGCTAACCTTCCTATGGTGTAGACATATATCTAGTTGGATGAATCTTATTGAAGCTAGCTGGCCCAGTGGCTTACGCGACGGTCTGGAGTTTTGAGACTCTCTGACCGCGAGTTCGAACCCCACCCGTGGTATGGTTTGGATATGGGATACACGATAAACTAGCCGCTTAGACGACAAAATATGTCAGGTCTAGCTATCCTGACTCACACACCTAGATAATACACGACAGTCTTTAGATAACTGGTTCAGAGAACTGAGAACCGACATGTGCAACACTTGGGTATCTTTATTGAGGAAACGTTTCCCCACACAGTGGCTTCATCAGTCCATACGAAGGGGAATGGTTAAGAACAGGAGTTTGAGGTACTGAGGACTGATTACCTCAAACTCCTCCTGTTCTTCACCATTCCCCTTTGTATGGAGTGATGATTCCACTGTGTAGCGAAACGTTTCCTCAATAAAGATACCCAAGTGTTGCATATGTGTCTAATTTATCAACAACAGTCGAGATACAAGTCACATAGTGTTCCACAGATGTGAGTCTCCAACACCTCTGAAAAGTCTTTCCTATGTTCTCCAAGGAGTAAGAACACAACCTCAAGCTTCTTGCATCAAGAGCCCTTCACCGGCATCAAGGTACGTAGCACCCCCGGCATCAAGGTACGTAGCACCCCGGCATCAAGGTACGTAGCACCCCGGCATCAAGGTACGTAGCACCCCGGCATCAAGGTACGTAGCACCCCGGCATCAAGGTACGTAGCACCCAGGCATCAAGGTACGTAGCACCCCGGCATCAAGGTACGTAGCACCCCGGCATCAAGGTACGTAGCACCCCAGGCATCAAGGTACGTAGCACCCCGGCATCAAGGTACGTAGCACCCCGGCATCAAGGTACGTAGCACCCCGGCATCAAGGTACGTAGCACCCCGGCATCAAGGTACGTAGCACCCCGGCATCAAGGTACGTAGCACCCCAGGCATCAAGGTACGTAGCACCCTGGCATCAAGGTACGTAGCACCCCGGCATCAAGGTACGTAGCACCCCAGGCATCAAGGTACGTAGCACCCCGGCATCAAGGTACGTAGCACCCCGGCATCAAGGTACGTAGCACCCCGGCATCAAGGTACGTAGCACCCCGGCATCAAGGTACGTAGCACCCCGGCATCAAGGTACGTAGCACCCCAGGCATCAAGGTACGTAGCACCCCTGGCATCAAGGTACGTAGCACCCCGGCATCAAGGTACGTAGCACCCCAGGCATCAAGGTACGTAGCACCGCATCAAGGTCGTACACCGGCATCAAGGTACGTAGCACCCCGGCATCAAGGTACGTAGCACCCCGGCATCAAGGTACGTAGCACCCCGGCATCAAGGTACGTAGCACCCCGGCATCAAGGTACGTAGCACCCCGGCATCAAGGTACGTAGCACCCGGCATCAAGGTACGTAGCACCCGGCATCAAGGTACGTAGCACCCCAGGCATCAAGGTACGTAGCACCCTGGCATCAAGGTACGTAGCACCCCGGCATCAAGGTACGTAGCACCCCAGGCATCAAGGTACGTAGCACCCCGGCATCAAGGTACGTAGCACCCCGGCATCAAGGTACGTAGCACCCCAGGCATCAAGGTACGTAGCACCCCGGCATCAAGGTACGTAGCACCCCGGCATCAAGGTACGTAGCACCCCAGGCATCAAGGTACGTAGCACCCCGGCATCAAGGTACGTAGCACCCTGGCATCAAGGTACGTAGCACCCCCGGCATCAAGGTACGTAGCACCCCGGCATCAAGGTACGTAGCACCCCGGCATCAAGGTACGTAGCACCCCAGGCATCAAGGTACGTAGCACCCAGGCATCAAGGTACGTAGCACCCTGGCATCAAGGTACGTAGCACCCCGGCATCAAGGGAAGTGTACTGCAGTGGTGGCACGAGGTGTGTGTTTATAGCAAGTGTATACAAGAGCATCATGTGCTGAATTAACACTGTACTCATCTAAGATTCACTCACCACACTCACCCTCCACCTCTCATACCTGACTCTGTATGATTAATTTCTACACACCATTGTCTCCCTTACATACATACTTAGTAAATACACACCTGCTGCCTCTGTATTTGACTGAAGAAGTCAAATACCAACTGTTGCACATGTGACTTAATCAACTTCTTGGTGTTTCATAACATTTTCAACACACACTAACGTACATACACATATGTACATTTAAATATACATACAGACATATAGTACAGACAGTACAGACAATGGTCAGGAAATAGTGAGTTGAGATTAGACATAGGTAAATAAGTAGGTAGATGGGTAGGTAGATCTACCTGGAGTCTACCTGGAGGGTGTTCCGGGGGTCAACGCCCCCGCGGCCCAGATAGGTAAGGAGGTAAAGGGTACTAACGGAAGGAAGGAAGGGGGTAAGACAGGAAGGGCATTTGTAAGGGAAGTGATGTAACAGGTCTCCCCTGACAATAATTGACTCAGCACAAAGCCTAACACGAGTCATGTTTCTAGCAGGATAACCTGGTGAGTCAGGGGGATCATGGTGACCTGAGACACACACTAGCAGGATAACCTGGTGAGTCAGGGGGATCATGGTGACCTGAGACACACACTAGCAGGATAACCTGGTGAGTCAGGGGGATCATGGTGACCTGAGACACACACTAGCAGGATAACCTGGTGAGTCAGGGGGATCATGGTGACCTGAGACACACACTAGCAGGATAACCTGGTGAGTCAGGGGGATCATGGTGACCTGAGACACACTAGCAGGATAACCTGGTGAGTCAGGGGGATCATGGCCCCCGCGGTCCCCTCTCACCCCACAATGGTGGGTCATCATCTAAGACCGCGTCAGGAAACGCTTGTCCTGTTTCCTGACGAACCTTACCTAACCTAACACCACAACAACTCACAAGATTGTCAATAAATAGTTTAATAATTTGATAAATGAGACTATTGGCATCTTTATTCTGGATAAAAATACCCACAAATGTCTTATTTATTTACATAGAAGATTGTAGTGTACAAAGTAGCTACTATGGAACAGTGTGTGGAACACTGTGTGTATGTGTGAACACCTGGAGAAGTGTTCAGCCGGACATAAGAGAAACAAACCACGCATTGCTTCCCTTGTTTGTCTAATGAATTTAATACCCAGAACAGGTCTTCACATTAATACCCGCGTCAGGGGACTCAGCACGGGTTCTCACATGACTAACACCCGCGTCAGGGGACCCAGCACGGGTTCTCACATGACTAACACCCGCGTCAGGGGACCCAACACGGGTTCTCACATGACTAACACCCGCGTCAGGGGACCCAGCACGGGTTCTCACATGACTAACACCAGCGTCAGGGGACCCAGCACGGGTTCTCACATGACTAACACCCGCGTCAGGGGACCCAACACGGGTCCTCACATGACTAACACCCGCGTCAGGGGACCCAACACGGGTCCTCACATAACTAAACAACCCGCGTCAGGAGGACACCCAGCATAGCTCAGCCACTGAGCGGATCCTCGTAGCAGCCGCGTCAGCAGACATTTTACCGGACTAAGAAAACACGAGCAAGAACCTCTAACTGTCCACACATAAACACAATGACATATAAAACACAAACGTCAGCCAACACTGACACACAACACTGCTAAACAATGTATAACGTTATACAAGACCAACTACTCGCAATATACGTCACTAGCCGCAGTGAGAGAGAGAGAGAGAGAGAGAAGGGTGTTCTTACTGGTTGTGATGAAGCAATAACTGGTAAAGTAATGCCAGGAGACCAAGATGTTACAACAACAAGGATCATATTGTGTCCACACTAACCTTCTCCACCAGACCACCACCATCATCACCACTACCGCCATCACCACCACCAGATCCTCACCACCACCAGATCCTCACCACCATCACCAGACCATCACAGTGGATTTGCTTTAATACCTTACCCATCCTGTGTGTTTACAGGTGCTACGGACCTCTTACAATATCTCTTCCTGTAGACCCAATCAGAGTCCCCTGGTGAACGCAGGAGGAACTACACTCAAGTTACTGTAGACCACAACCCTACAAGTGTACAGTAAGTGTACCAACTTAACAAGTTGTGTCTTCCCATACAAGTTACTGTAGACCACAACACTACAAGTGTACAGTAAGTGTACCAACTTAACAAGTTGTGTCTTCCCATACAAGTTTTGGATCACTGGAGAGCAAATGACCTTGATGTGCAACATTGGGTATCTTTACTGAGGAAACGTGTGTCCAGGCAGTGGCTTCATCAGTCCAATACAGAGAAGAACGGTGCAAGATGGAGAGTCTGAGGTAATCAGTCCCCTCAGCCTGGAGATGATGTGTTCGCTTCATCAGTCTTACTCTAGAGTCTCATTCATCAACGTGTCGGTTTCTAAAGTTTTTTTTTTATTAACACATCGGCCGTTTCCCACCAAGGTAGGTGACCAGAAAAAGAAGAAACACTTTCACCATCATTCACTCCATCACCGTCTAGCCAGAGGCATGCCTACACTACAGTTATAAAACTGCAAATATCACCACCTCTCCTTCAGAGTGCAGGCACTGTACTTCCCACCTCCAGGACTCAAGTCCAGCTAACCGGTTTACCCTGAATACCTCCAGGTTACCTTGCTCACACTCCAACAACACGTCAAGTCATCAAAACCATTCGTCTCCACTCCAAACACGCTCACGCATGCTTGCTGGAAGTCCAAGCCCCTCGCACACAAAACCTCCATTACCCCCTCCCAACCTCTCCTAGGCCGACCCCTACCTCGCCTTCCCTCCACTATAATTTATTTATACTACAGACAAACTGTCTATTATATTATTATTATTATTATTATTATTATTATTATTATATTAAGAGGAAACTCTAAACCCGTCCAAGTCACGTACTGGCCCATGCTAGGCAGATCCAAGTCACCTACTGGCCCATGCTAGGCAGAGTCAAGTCACCTACTGGCCCATGCTAGGCAGGTCCAAGTCACCTACTGGCCCATGCTAGGCAGGTCCAAGTCACCTACTGGCCAAAGCCACGAAGGATACTAAAGTGAGAATAGCTACAATTCCTGGGACGAAAATACCGTAAATGGCCTTAAATGGTGTGCACATCAAGGGCTTTCCAAGAAGTGTGTAAAAATGTCATCATGCGTCATAATATGGTGGTATAAACCTTGTTAATATACAGCGACAAGTAACCTTGATCACTTCTAATATACAGAGGTTAAGACAGTACATAGAGGCGGAGTGAGGTGTGAGAGACCAACAATATCATATTTAAAGATACCCAAGGTTTTACCTTCAATACCCTACTGGGTAGAATGTTCCATTCATCAACTGAGAACAGCTGTCATCCTTACTGACTGACGAAATTGTAATGACACGATTGTAAACAAACCATAGCACGGGCGGGGATTGAACTCGTGGCGAGTGAGTCGTAAAACTCATCCTTCAGTGTTAGATCCGGTGTCATCACAAGTACGTTTCTGACCAGGAAGAAAAACAAGGGAAGAAGGATAAGGAGAGGAACACAAAGCAGAGACTGTCTTGACCTTGCCAAACGTTCTGTCCTCTCCTGCCTGGAACGTCTGTCTGCTTCCTAGGACCACCCACCCTCCCATACCCACCGGACATACCAACACTCTTGCCTAATATCACTCCAGTTACACTTCCATAACTTTAAATTATTATTTATAATCATTATCATTATTATTAATCATTACCATTTATTATCATTATTATTATTTATTACGTATTATAATTATTATTTGTTATATTTATTATTATTATTACAGTCAGGAGGGTAGCACTAAACCAGTAGGGGTGTCCAACACTGCCTGAAGTTGTCAACTCTGGAGACATCAAGACACGAAAGTGGACGGAGGATCAAGCCTCCAACATTTCTTGTGTTGAATAACCCAAGCAAGTTCCCTTCTTTTAACAAATTAATAATAATAATAATAATAATAATAATAATTTCCTTGGAATATCAAAAACATACTCCTAGCTGTCTTCAAGAGGGAACTGGCTAGGTTCCTAGAGTCAGTTCCTGATCAGACGGGCTGTGGTTCATATGCTGGAGTGCGTGTGGCCAGCACCAACAGCCATGTTGACCTGTCCATGCACGAGGAGGCCTGGTCTGGGCCCGGGTCGCAGGGGCACTGACAGCGCTCCCAGGTCAGTTCTGACATGACCTGAGAATGTCAAGCAGCGTGGCGGAGTGTTGAGTGTGGGATCCCTCACTTGTATTACTGAAGGGTTCCACAAGGAGGGAGGCAGTCAATGAGTCAGTCAGTCAGTCAGTCAGGCAGTCAGCCAGTCTTTCAGATAGTCAGTCATTCAGTTAGTCAGCCAGTCATTCAATTAACCAGTCCTTGAGTCAGTCAATCATTCATCCACTCAGTGAGTGACTCAGACAGTCAGGTAAGTAACTCACCCACTCTCCTGCCCTCACTAACACCTCGTACAGTCACTTACCTAGAAGAAAGAGAGAAAAATATTAGCACTGGAGACTAAACTAAGATACAAGACAACACTAAACAACGGCAGGTAACCCAGGTAATTAACTACTGGTACTTATAACTACCCATATACAACACGTGCACATATCACAATGAAGACATCACAAGACAGGGACTGAATGAATGATGGTGAATGACTTTCCTCTTTTTTTTTCGTCGGAGTGGCCCAGTGGGAGACGGCCGGTGTTTAAACCACAAACAAGGTGATGCACTTGGCAAGTGACTGGAGGGGCAGAGCCACTTTCAACAGCTTCCCACAACTGAGTTTTCTTCTGGTGTCCAGGAAGATGCAGTAACACTTACACCATCCAGAGAAGAAGCTAGTAAATAACTCATCAACTGATGAATAACACACTTGGGTGTTCTTATTGTGGGAACGTTTCGCCCGTTCTTTTAAGCATCTTCAGAAGAACAGTGAGAAATACTGCAGAGGCAGTGTAGACGTAAAGTTTTACTATTGATGATGTAGAGGCAGTAGAGGCAGTGTAGACGTAAAGTTTTACTATTGATGATGTAGAGGCAGTGTAGACGTAGTTTTAGTATTGATGATGTAGAGGCAGTGTAGAGGTAAAGATAAATTATTATTGATGATGTAGAGGCAGTGTAGACGTAGTTTTAGTATTGATGATGTAGAGGTAGTGTAGAGGTAAAGATAAATTATTATTGATGATGTAGAGGCAGTGTAGACGTAGTTTTAGTATTGATGATGTAGAGGCAGTGTAGAGGTAAAGATAAAGTATTATTGATGATCTAGAGGCAGTGTAGAGGTAAAGATAAAGTATTATTGATGATGTAGAGGCAGTGTAGAGGTAAATATAAAGTATTATTGATAATGTAGAGGCAGTGTAGACGTAAAGTTTTAGTATTGATGATGTAGAGGCAGTGTAGAGGTAAAGATAAAGTATTATTGATGATGTAGAGGCAGTGTAGAGACAGTAGAGGCAGTGTAGAGGTAAAGATAAAGTATTATTGATGATGTAGAGGCAGTGTAGAGGTAAAGATAAAGTATTATTGATGATGTAGAGGCAGTGTAGAGACAGTAGAGGCAGTGTAGAGACAGTAGAGGCAGTGTAGAGGTAAAGATAAAGTATTATTGATGACGTAGAGGCAGTGTAGATGTAATGACAAAGTATTGATGATGGAGTTATCATGTCAGCTTCACCTCACCACTGCTTCTACTGTCTACATCATCACCTCTGTAATGGAGCCAAGAAGCCTGCTCAGCAGGCGAGGCGTTTCCATAATACACCCTATAGTGTTGTACCTGTGTCTTATTCATCTAGTGGCCTCTACTCACAACACTGCACTACCTACCTGGTGTCTACCTGGAGCCTACCTGGTGTTACCTGGAGCCTACCTGGTGTCTACCTGGAGCCTACCTGGAGGATGCTCCGGGGGTCAATACTCCCGCTCCATGACTCCTGGAGGATCAGAACTTGATCAACCAGGCTATTATTGTCTAGGTGTATGTTTTAAACACAGGCCGTTTCCAGGTAAGCCAGGGTGACCCAAATAAAGGCAAACATATTCACCATCATTCATTCAATAGTTGTGTTGCCAGAAAGAAAAAGAGGAGTGAGAGAGAAGTATGGAGGGGCAGGTGAGACTGAGAGAGAGAGAGAGAGAGAGAGAGAGAGAGAGAGAGAGAGAGAGAGGATGGAGAATAAAGGCAGGGAATACAATGAGAATATCCAGCACAGATTAATACCACAATGACTGTAACAAAGAGACTGGTATGACTTCCAGGAACTTTACTCAATACAACAAGACAATGACACATGAATCCTGCCTTCCACTCTTCTTTACTACCTCTAACAACTGCAGTTGTCTACTACGTGAAGGGTGTAGTAGCTACTGCAGCTGTGTACTACGTGAAGGGTAATTTATTGTATTAATACACGTCTTGCATCCTTCAAAGGGGCGGCCCTTCATCCCCACCTCCCCCTTGTTTACATCACACACGATTACCACCCATTCCCCAGGCGCTGTATGACCTTCGCAGGTTTAAACACTTCCTATCAATAGAAAAACAATAATAATAATAATAATAATAATAATAATAATAATAATAATGACAGTACAATAAGCAGGGTTACTTATACCTGGGTTTACTGATCACTGTAAATTAGTTTCCAATTTGTATCCGTCTGCAAAACTGCTTTTTGATGCTGCTTTTGGGTCCATGTGTTTTGTATACACGTACGACACACGTGAAGAGGAACCAGAGAGAGGGAACACGTAGAACCAACTCTGTACATGAGGGGAACACGTAGAACCAACTCTGTACATGAGGGGAACACGTAGAACCAACTCTGTACATGAGGGGAACACGTAGAACCAACTCTGTACATGAGGGGAACACGTAGAACCAACTCTATACATGAGGACACTACACTCACCGAGGACGTAGAAGCCAAGACACAACTGTACCGAGGATTTCCTTTAGGTTAGTTAAGATTTGTCAGGTAACATTACAAGTGTTTCCTGTCGCGGGTCTTAGTTATATGATGAACCACAGCTGGAGCTTTCGGTCATGTGACCGACGCCTTCCAATGGCTTACCACTCCACCCCTTTAAAAATTATAGTTATAATTATAGCCATTTTTTTCTAGAATTTCCTTCCACTCTATTCTATATAACAGTGCATCCTCACATTCGTGAGTTAGTCACTAAGTTGGAATTTCAAGACGCAATTAATAACTGATAAGTGAGAGAATAACACACACGATTTATCCCCAGATGTAAGCAATATTTACATTGTAGGAATATTTACGTATTTACATTGTAGAAAGAAATGGTGGCTGTTTCCCTGTCATATTCCATCACACAGGAGGGGTTTCGTACGTGGGGTAATGAAATCTGTCAGGCGAAACCCATCCTGTGTGATGGAATATGAGACATGTAGGGAGGATGAGGAACTGAGGGAGGGAAGGTTAAGACAATCCCGAGGCGCCTTCATGAAGGCAGTAAATAAATCAGCGGATTTAAGAGGCGCCTGAGTTTTCCTGTTTCCTAATATCATGTTTATTTTTCCACTATAATCTACCTTGTCCATAATTACTATCGCATTTACTTTGTCTGCTTTCGTAAGTCCAGGATCTTTCCCTAATTCATGGTATAACTTAACAAATCTTTGAGAACAATTGTGTTGCAGAGGTGTGAGCAAAGCTCACACCTCTGCAAAACAGAATCATTTTGACTAGAGTCAAAATGATTCTGGTGCTCTTCATACTATGGGACATATTAAATATGTCCAAGTGTCTTTCTCAACCTGTCAAATTTACTGCTGACCCAACACACGCACATAATTTCACGCTGGGCTTGGCAGTAGTTCGTGGCGCAGCCATGATCAGTGCCAGTCATCAGGTGACAACACTGGCCAGGTAGTCACACCAGTGAGAATTGCTGTCATAACAGCGGCAAGAATGCTGACTCCTGACTGACGTCCTTGACTATGGAATGCTAACCATGATGACACACAACAAACATGAGGCCATCGCATAGTCATTGTAAAAGAAAAAAAGTAGACAATGTTTTTGAGTAAATTGTGTGAGGAAATTGTTAAGATCTTTAGTGACCCGGGGAATAGTACGTGGTGCCATCTAGTGAGTGTATTCTTCACTTTTCATGTGAAGTGAGGAGTCAGTAAGCACCTAGGTAGGTGCTTACTGACTCCTCACTTCACCTACACCTGAAGTAGGTGCCTACTGACTACTCATTTCACCTACACACCGACCTGTAACATATGTAATCCTTAATTTTTTTTTGGTACTGTTGCCACATCATAATTTCCACCTGGAAAATCCTTTCTCGAAAGCAATGACGACGGTGAAGCCGCTTTCTTCAGAAGAGTGACGTAGTGGGTAGGTAGGAAGATAGGTAAACACGTAGGTGTGTAGAAAGATAGATACGCGAACATGTAGGTAGGAAAGAAGGTAGGTAGGCAGGAAGCTAGGTAGGTAGGTAGGCAGGAAGATGGGTAGACAGGTAGGTAGGTAAAAGATAGATACGCGAACATGTAGGTAGGAAAGAAGATAGGTAGGCAGGCAGGAAGATAGGTAGAGAGGTAGGTACTACCTAGTAGGCAGGAAGATAGAGTTGGTGGTATCAGTGACAGCTGGTACCCAACACTGAGCTTCCAGCTGAGACAAACTTTAGGATAAAAAAATACAAACACAAGTACGTCCTTGAGTGTTGCTGATCAAGCTGACTGTTACTGCTGCTGCTGTCTTAGGAATGCGTTAATGTGTTATTCACATGTTATAATTGCAGTGGGCGAGTCTCCGCTCCTCCAGGCCTCTCCAGTCGAGAAGTCAGAAACGAGTACAGAAGCCAGGCCAGAGGCCAGGTCAGGCCATATGCCAGGTCAGGCCATATGCCAGGTCAGGCTATAGGCCAGGTTAGGCCATAGGCCAGGTCAGGCTATAGGCCAGGTCAGGCCAGAGGCCAGGTCAGGCTATAGGTCAGGGTCAAGAACTATGAGAAGTCTGGTTTAAGTATTAACCACAACACACCATCATCACAACAAACAATTTTTAGCACACCATTAACACAGTCAAGCTCTCCTATCCACATAGAGCTCTCCTATCTACACAGAGCTCTCTTATCCACACAGAGCTCTCCTATCTACATAGAGCTCTCCTGAAAACACAGCTCTCCTACACACACCTACACAGAGCTCTCCTGCACACACAAACACAGAGCTCTCCTACACACACACACACACCTATACAGAGCTCTCCTGCACACATACAAAGAGCTCTCCTACACAGCTCCTACACACATACACAGAGCTCTCCTGCACACACAGCTCTCCTACACAGACCTTTCCTACACACACACACACACCTACACAGAGCTCTCCTACACACACAGCTCTCCTACACAGACCTTTCCTACACACACACACACACCTACACAGAGCTCTCCTACACAGTCCACTCCTACACACACACACCTACACAGAGCTCTCCTGCACACATACACACACAGAGAGCTCTCCTACACACATACAGAGCTCTCCTGCGGCTGGCAAACCTAAGAATAGCGTTCCAATACCTCACCAAGGAATCATTCAAGACTCTGTATACCATATACGTCAGGCCCATACTGGAGTATGCAGCACCAGTTTGGAACCCACACCTGGTCAAGCACGTCAAGAAATTAGAGAAAGTGCAAAGGTTTGCAACAAGACTAGTCCCAGAGCTAAGGGGATTGTCCTACGAAGAAAGGTTAAGGGAAATCGGCCTGACGACACTAGAGGACAGGAGGGTTAGGGGAGACATGATAACGACATATAAAATACTGCGAGGAATAGATAAGGTGGACAGAGACAAGATGTTCCAGAGAGGGGACACAGAAACAAGGGGTCACAATTGGAAGTTGAAGACTCCTATGAGTCAAAGGGATGTTAGGAAGTATTTCTTCAGTCATAGAGTTGTCAGGAAGTGGAATAGCTTGGAAAGCGACATAGTGGAGGCAGGAACCATACATAGTTTTAAGACTAGGTTTGATAAAGCTCATGGAGCAGGGAGAGAGATGACCTAGTAGCAATCAGTGAAGAGGCGGGGCCAGGAGCTATGACTCGACCCCTGCAACCACAAATAGGTGAGTACAAATAGGTGAGTACACAGAGCTCTCCTGCACACACACAGAGCTCTCCTACACAGAGCTCCTAGAAACCTTCAAGCACCACTTAAAGATTATATCTCCACATTCCAAGGTGATATTGAAGAAGCCGTCTTAACCACTTCCGCTTAGTGGCAGCAACAGCCTGCTTGATCACCACTCAAAAGACCAGGCTTGACCTCAGACCCTATACCGGCCCACCACAAGAGCGGACAACCTACACAAACATTATTCACTATCAGCAGGGTGGGTCTGATACCTGGCCGCGGGGGGCGGTGACCCCTCAAGCTGTCAACTAATAACATTCAGACCAAGGAAGGCTTTATCTTCTTAAATACGACGTTTCGTTGTAAGCGGGGGGCGAAACGTGAGGTTGAGTTTGGTGCGCAAAGTGAACAGGACCCACGAGGCCAGGAAGCAACGGGACCTACGAGGCCAGGAAGCAACAGGACCTACGAGGCCAGGAAGCAACGGGACCTACGAGGCTAGGAAGCAACAGGACCTACGAGGCCAGGAAGCAACGGGACCTACGAGGCCAGGAAGCAACGGGACCTACGAACGAGTGGTATTGATCAATAACTACACTGCACTAACCAGGGGTCGAACCCATGATCCTTGGGTAGCGAGTACAACATTCAGTTCTACTGGATGCGCTACTCTGGATTGTGTGGTTCAGTGGACTAGAGCGTCATGTGTTTTCACCCACCATGAGGCGGGCCAAAGCATCATGGGTTCGACCCCTGGCTAGTGCAGTGTAGCTATATATATATATATATATAAGAACAGTTCTGTAAATCTTTCTAACTTCCGGGAGAATTTCACATTAAACATATAAAGATAATGAACACAAACACACATACGGAAGTAACACAACACACACATAATGCAAACATTACAGACACAAACACACACACACACACATACACACGGAAACAATACACGTGATAAACAGGACATACTGGCAAGGTTGTGTCTCCAGGTACACACTTATTACAGCCTTCCTGGACTCAACAATGTACTTCACTACACTCCAGGCAGTGAAGAGTACTACTGAACAATGTACTTCACTACACAGTGTGAATATGCTGGCCTATCCAGTGTAGTGTATGGCAGCAGTACTGTCGAGGCCAGAGCAGGACAGGAGATAAAGGGTAGAGGAGCGGATGCTGTGGCTGACCTTCCATCAGTGTGTAAGGTCCCAGCTACAGACGTGTTCACACACCCTCTTGGAGTCTCAGTTCCCACACGCCCCTGGGGTCCTAACATGCCAGTTCCCACACGCTCCTGTGGTCTTAACATGCCAGTTCCCACACACCCCTTCACTCATACGAGTAGTTTTCACCTCCTACATACACAGCTTCGTGAGTACAACTCAGTGAGTACACGCATGTCTGGGGTCATTAGTGTAACCTACTGACATAGATATGTCACACCAGCTTTAGAGACGGGGACAGGAGCTATACCTCAACCCCCTACACAAAGTGGGCGAGTACAATGGAAATAAGACTGACTTTTTTGGCTTATCGTGGTGGTTAATTTGTACTATGTATGATATTTGTACCTGTATATCTGGAGAGGGTTTCGGGGGTCAACGCCCCCGCGGCCTCGTGATGGATCAGGGTCTGATCAACCAGGCTGTTACTGCTGCCCGCACGCAAACTGACGTACGAACCAAAGCCCGGATGGTCAGGTACTGACTTTAAGTGCCTGTCCAGTGCCTTCTTGAAGACAGCCAGGGGTCTATTGGTAATCCCCCTTATGCATGCTGGGAGGCAGTCCCTCCCAGTATACAAACCTATCTACTGCAACAAACCCAACACAACTAGCACTACTCTCACTGCTACTGAAACCCATCACCACTACTGCACTCACCACTATTCAAACCCATCACCACTACTGCACTCACCACTATTCAAACCCATCACCACTACTGCACTCACCACTATTCAAACCCATCACCAAATCATAGTACCAGGCACTGTCACCACTCGTGGTGCTGAGGCTCCATATAACCCAACTCATCCTTCAACAACCTTCGTGGGAATACCAACGCTCTTAAAGATCCTACAAGTTCAGCTCTGCTGGATCTAAGTCATCTCTTTATGTCACTGCAGCAGCAGGCCAGTAGGTCTGCTGCAGTGTTCCTTCCTGTGTTCACACGAGAGGCGGGGCAGCAGCAGCAGCAGCAGCGTGGATACTCACGACTGCACAAGACATCAACATAACGTTATATTGCAGCTTTCACTGCCTTACAAGGCCTCCGAGGCTTCCCTCTCAACTGATGCCTCATCACCGTTATTCCAGTGACATCACAACAGTAAGGTATATGAGGCTTCCCTCTCAACTGATACTTCATCACCGTTATTCCAGTGACATCACAACAGTAAGGTTTACGAGGCTTCCCTCTCAACTGATACTTTATCACCGTTATTCCAGTGACATCACAACAGTAAGGTTTACGAGGCTTCCCTCTCAACTGATGCTATATCACCGTTATTCCAGTGACATCACAACAGTAAGGTTTACGAGGCTTCCCTCTCAACTGATACTTCATCACCGTTATTCCAGTGACATCACAACAGTAAGGTTTACGAGGCTTCCCTCTCAACTGATACTTCATCACCGTTATTCCAGTGACATCACAACAGTAAGGTTTACGAGGCTTCCCTCTCAACTGATACTTCATCACCGTTATTCCAGTGACATCACAACAGTAAGGTTTACGAGGCTTCCCTCTCAACTGATACTTCATCACCGTTATTCCTGTGACATCACAACAGTAAGGTTTACGAGGCTTCCCTCTCAACTGATACTTCATCACCGTTATTCCTGTGACATCACAACAGTAAGGTATACGAGGCTTCCCTCTCAACTGATACTTCATCACCGTTATTCCTGTGACATCACAACAGTAAGGTTTACGAGGCTTCCCTCTCAACTGATACTTTATCACCGTTATTCCAGTGACATCACAACAGTAAGGTTTACGAGGCTTCTCTCTCAACTGATACTTCATCACCGTTATTCCTGTGACATCACAACAGTAAGGTATACGAGGCTTCCCTCTCAACTGATGCTTCATCACCGTTATTCCTGTGACATCACAACAGTAAGGTTTACGAGGCTTCCCTCTCAACTGATGCTTCATCTCCGTTATTCCTGTGACATCACAACAGTAAGGTTTACGTGGCTTCCCTCTCAACTGATACTTCATCACCGTTATTCCTGTGACATCACAACAGTAAGGTTTACGAGGCTTCCCTCTCAACTGATACTTCATCTCCGTTATTCCAGTGACATCACAACAGTAAGGTTTACGAGGCTTCCCTCTCAACTGATACTTCATCACCGTTATTCCAGTGACATCACAACAGTAAGGTTTACGTGGCTTCCCTCTCAACTGATACTTCATCACCGTTATTCCAGTGACATCACAACAGTAAGGTTTACGAGGCTTCCCTCTCAACTGATACTTCATCACCGTTATTCCTGTGACATCACAACAGTAAGGTTTACGAGGCTTCCCTCTCAACTGATGCTTCATCTCCGTTATTCCAGTGACATCACAACAGTAAGGTTTACGAGGCTTCCCTCTCAACTGATACTACATCACCGTTATTCCAGTGACATCACAACAGTAAGGTTTACG
Source organism: Cherax destructor (assembly GCA_009830355.1). Lineage (NCBI taxonomy): Eukaryota > Metazoa > Arthropoda > Malacostraca > Decapoda > Parastacidae > Cherax > Cherax destructor. Next base: position 1,028,300 of record WNWK01000044.1, read on the forward strand.
TGGCTTCCCTCTCAACTGATACTTCATCACCGTTATTCCAGTGACATCACAACAGTAAGGTTTACGAGGCTTCCCTCTCAACTGATACTACATCACCGTTATTCCAGTGACATCACAACAGTAAGGTATACGAGGCTTCCCTCTCAACTGATACTTTATCACCGTTATTCCAGTGACATCACAACAGTAAGGTTTACGAGGCTTCCCTCTCAACTGATACTTCATCACCGTTATTCCAGTGACATCACAACAGTAAGGTTTACGAGGCTTCCCTCTCAACTGATACTTCATCACCGTTATTCCAGTGACATCACAACAGTAAGGTTTACGAGGCTTCCCTCTCAACTGATACTTCATCACCGTTATTCCAGTGACATCACAACAGTAAGGTTTACGTGGCTTCCCTCTCAACTGATGCTTCATCTCCGTTATTCCAGTGACATCACAACAGTAAGGTTTACGTGGCTTCCCTCTCAACTGATGCTTCATCTCCGTTATTCCAGTGACATCACAACAGTAAGGTTTACGTGGCTTCCCTCTCAACTGATACTTCATCACCGTTATTCCTGTGACATCACAACAGTAAGGTTTACGAGGCTTCCCTCTCAACTGATACTTCATCTCCGTTATTCCAGTGACATCACAACAGTAAGGTTTACGAGGCTTCCCTCTCAACTGATACTTCATCACCGTTATTCCAGTGACATCACAACAGTAAGGTTTACGTGGCTTCCCTCTCAACTGATACTTCATCACCGTTATTCCAGTGACATCACAACAGTAAGGTTTACGAGGCTTCCCTCTCAACTGATACTTCATCACCGTTATTCCTGTGACATCACAACAGTAGGTTTACGAGCTTCTCAACTGATGCTTCATCTCCGTTATTCCAGTGACATCACAACAGTAAGGTTTACGAGGCTTCCCTCTCAACTGATACTACATCACCGTTATTCCAGTGACATCACAACAGTAAGGTTTACGAGGCTTCCCTCTCAACTGATACTTCATCACCGTTATTCCAGTGACATCACAACAGTAAGGTTTACGAGGCTTCCCTCTCAACTGATACTACATCACCGTTATTCCAGTGACATCACAACAGTAAGGTTTACGAGGCTTCCCTCTCAACTGATGCTACATCACCGTTATTCCAGTGACATCACAACAGTAAGGTTTACGAGGCTTCCCTCTCAACTGATACTTCATCTCCGTTATTCCAGTGACATCACAACAGTAAGGTTTACGAGGCTTCCCTCTCAACTGATACTTCATCACCGTTATTCCTGTGACATCACAACAGTAAGGTATACGAGGCTTCCCTCTCAACTGATACTTCATCACCGTTATTCCAGTGACATCACAACAGTTGACAGTATAACGAAACTAAATATAAATCGTTCCGTTTGTTTTCTCGTCGCGCCACCGACTCCCGGGTAAAAATAACAAACAATAACAAGGTGTTTCAATGAAAGACAAAAATAGGAGACGAATAGTTGCAAAGGGAGAGGGTAACAGGTAGGGTCCTCCAACTGTTAGTTCTACGGCTCTACTGTTCAATAAATGACCGCCAGAGGGGCTCGAAATATCTGTTTTGAAAACGATATAATGTTGCAGAGGGTTAGGTAAGATTCGCCAGGAACAGGACAAGTGTTTCCTGACGCGGATCTTAGTTATATGATGACCCACCACTGCAGCTTT